>JAUMHA010392208.1:0-24131 GCA_032359765.1 Saxidomus gigantea
TAAACAGGGTCACTCCATGAATAGTCTTTAAGTGTAAAATCCCGTCGACCGAAAGGAGAACAGACATGCTACACGCATCTTGTTAATATGAGCAAAAATAATCATACGTCAATGTTATTTACATGACCGTTTCCTCACCACTGCATCGACTTCTGTTGTCATTGTGGGAAAAGAAACTCTGTGAGGTTCGTTTAAGAGAGCGCGGAATTAGCTGTCATAGGCCTAACCGCAACGTCATCGCTTGGCTCGGCAGCATTTGGCAGTACAAAATTTGAGGTAAATTGTATTCGATGGCACTTTTCAACATTTACACATTTACAATGCTGACGGACGTACTCGGATTTACCGAAGGCGTAGTGAACGTAACTCCAACAACTGTGTGGTGCAGCATAACCGCTTTGGTGGAGGCGGGGTTATAGTATGGGGCGTAATGAGCGATGACATTATATCACAACTCGTGATTTGTGAAGGCTACCTTACTGCCAGGAGGTATCAAGGTCACAACTTAAGGTCAAACGTTGAAGTCTTCAAATTCGTATCCGCTTCATATTTACTTAATCCCTTGAAAGATTGTTATTAAACGCACCAATTCAAGAGGATGAACAGGACCCATGATCTGTTCGATGGGTCAAGGTCAATGTCACAACTTTTGGAGTAATATTTCAGTCTTGCCGCTAACAAACCTACACACCCCTACTTCACATGGATTTTTTCTTTGGCCACTTGAATAGATCAGTATCCTTGCCTTTTGGAAATCCACATTGTGCACCTCTGAGCGAAAACTACAATCAGTAACATAAATCCTTCCATGTTCCTGCGACGGGGGATATATCTCTTTAAGTCTTGTTCGATACATAAATTAAGTAGGAATTGTTCGATCTAAAATAAATGTTAACATATTTATTTTCGATGATATATGGTTTTTTTTCATCGATCTTGATGTAGCGTGTATTTCGACTTTATACTTATGTATGTTTGAAAATGTAAATTTTCCACCCTGACTTTGTAATGACTGTGTGAAATACCACATTATAGACCATAAGTAATGACCAAATCTCTCTAATTGGCCGATTTAAATACTGTGATGTTATAAACGGAGCCTAAGTATTTCAGTTGCAAGGATATTTTTTAGTCATCCATTGCCTCAGCAAGAAAAGGATGCTTGATTTTCAGTTGTTGTAAAATGTTGAGTTCTAGATTAATATAATACACGTACATGTAGTTGTAATCAGGTATGAATATTGTTTTTGTATACAGTAAATAACTCATGTGTATTATACAGTCCGTTCTGTATATTGACACAGTGCCATGTACAAAATGTGTGTCCAAACTTGGATGACTGTATATCAAACTTTGCAGTGCTAGCATAAAAATAAACAAGCAAGAAAATAAACAAAGGCAAAACATGTAGGGACACGGATATTTTTAAATTATTCAAAAGCAATTAATTTTGTTTACAGAGCAAATCTATGTGGAAAGCCGGGGAAGAACTATTCAAACCAACCATTATTGTAAAACCTTGATAACACTCTACAGATAATATTTTCCAATGGATCTTTACTAATGTGGCAGCAATATGAAGATAAACTGTTAAGAAATTAAGCCACACTGTGCGAAACCCAAGCATGATGCAACTCATTATTGTTAAACAATGATAACACCATGCAGGTAAAATTTCTAATGGATTTTCACAAAACCTGCTCAGAAGGTTGCCTTTAGCCTGTAGACGATCTGTATTGAAATTGAGCCACAGTGTGGAAAGCCAATTGTGCTTACAGTCAGTTGTTCTCATTTACATAATAAACGCTGAAAGATGTTTTCAGGGTGGATTTTATCGAGCTCGTTTACATATTTCGCAAAATCCTAACTGAAAACACTATATATTTGCACTAGAAATGTCTAAAATAAAATTCTGTTTTATCTGTTTTCATCCGTTAAATTTTCATACAGGCATTATGTCGTATGGCGTGTTATTCGTCATTATTTTGTATATCATTTAAACTATTGAAATAATATAGGAACTTACAACAGATGATAAATTGATCAGGCATGTTGTTTTCATTTTGCTACACATTTGTTTTCAGGATGTATTTTCGTCGTCGAAAAACTGTATCTTCGATACAATGTTCATTAAATAACGGTTGGTTATTTACATAGTTTTTTTATATGATACTGTTTATTTCTGTTTCAGACTATGACATTTGTACATTGTTTGACTTTGTTTATTAAGTTAATAAAAACAAATATCTTGGATATTTGTTTTAGTGTCCAGACATTCCAAAATGGACCCACGTCCACCATTTCTATAAAATGTTTTGCCGCGTACTCCACTGAGGCCAAGGCAGAATAACCAAACGTATAAATAACTCTACCGGCTGCAAGCATCCCGTGACACATACAAGATTATGCCGCATGACGTTAAATCAATTTCCTCGTAAAAATAAGCCTTGCTTTATGTAACCTTTTGTAATATCTTGTCATGTAAGAATCAAAATAAAATCCTCTTCAACGTTGTGATCATCTAATAAACAACTCGTCGTCTTTCTGGTATGCAGTTATTCATTTTGGTTGATTTTTGACACTGATTCGTCTTTTTATTTATATTGTTTCGCATTGATAGAGCCATTGAGGGACCCTAGCATCCCTGATTTATTGTAACTGTATATCAGTTGAATATAATCTGATAAGTTAAAATCAGTTGCACCTATTTCCTAAAAGTTAGATCCAAATTTATTTTTGAAGACATTTATCTATTCATAACTCTGTCAACGTCCTGTGCCTGATCTAAGAATGTAACAACGAAATCGTCATTGTATACGTCTGAATACTGAATTAGATCATATATCCCTTCTGCCTCGTCTCCAAAGACAACCCTTTTGTCTGGGTGTATATCGATTTAATCTTTCGGCAAAACATGTAGATATGATTTGAAAGTCTAAATTCTAAAGCGTAACCGGTCTCCAGTTTTGAACCACATCCCTATCGCCCTTTTATGATTAGCATTAAAATTTACCTTTATTTAGAACTACACATGTACGCAGATCAACATTTTCTAAAAATATTTAACTACTGAGAAGTCTAGCCTGTTAAACTGCTTAAATGTATTAAACCATGCGGCGGATTATTGTGTCATTTTGTGGAGTTTGAGGTTTCTATTTGAAAGATAAGTTCGTTTTCCAACTGTTCTATATTAACTAGAAATGATTTTTGCACCAACCATTTGTATTCAATACATTTCGAGCATTGGAAAAATTAATTATAAATTTTGATTCTGATCATGAAAAAGTAAACATGCTACCGGACGTTTTCTAGGTTGTGTTCTGACATTGAAGAGTTAAGTTCCTAAAAGCTTTCGTTCGATTTTTGTAACATATATTGAATTCCTGTCAAACCTATCATTTTAAACACAGTTAAAGTTACCTCCTACAATATGTGTTTCGCTTTTGTATTGTGGCAAAAAGGCTACTCAATTGTTGAAAGAAACTTTTCATCGTTTTACTTATATGTGGAGCATAAATATTAGGCACGCGATAGTATAACACATGTATCGTTTACTAGAAATAGTGTAAGGTAGATAATTCGTCCGTCCTTGTCGGAATAAACATGATGGACAGGCAGGTGTTTCTTTACTAAAATAGCTAGATGTTTCGACGGGCCAGAACCAAAACTCCAGTTAGAAATTCTACAACATTCTTTTCTCATTGGAGCTTGCTTATTTGCATCGCAAGTATATGTCTCTTGTCTACAAAAGTGTCGCAATCCGTTGAGAAAAATGAACAGGGCTGTATATATATTAACAAGTTTTACCTTGTTTGGTATTTCTTCAGCTGTATGCCACTACGGTTCTTGCAATTCTTTGCTGGGGTATTTTTATGACTTTGTTTTGGTCAGAAATATCGTGAACATGGAACGCAGACAAGTTGCCATAGAATCGTTTGAGAGGTGTATTCCAGAAGGAGCTTTCCCATTATACAAAGTATTTCATCATTGTCAATGCAATGTAAATATGGTGACGATTCTAGCAAGGGTGCATTAGTTCGGTTATGAATGTTGCCAGACATTTCGCATTTACTTAGAAGTGTGTCATTACAGTCATACTTAGCTCCGAACAGACAAATTGAATACACAGTTCTCACTACTAAGAGATTGCTATTGGAATCACCTATAACAAGGCTTACATCATATGGAGATATACCATTGTTGAATCTCGAAATCCTCTAATATATGTAATGTTGAAATTTCTGTAGTTTGTCTCTGATGATTGAGAAAGATCAGCTGCTAAGCAATGTGATTTCTCTTCAACACTGATGCGAAATCGGCGCCTTACTCTGCGTATTTTCATCTGTATCATTGTTAAAGAGTATTTATTTGCCTGATCTGCTTGACCTTTCGAAACTTCGCTAGCATACTTTCAATAAAGTTCACAAGGACAGTTGTATCGCGAGTGTCCTTCCTCACAATATTTGCAAATGATGTGCAGTGTTATAAGTACGAAATGTAATTGACATAGGCCTTGACTGCCAACCTCCTTTGTCAACCACTGTGTCTTTGTTCGCCCTCTCCCGTCTCAAATGAATAACGTATCTGATGGCAATACTCAACAAAATCCTCGTTTATGAAAATAGTTGCAAATATCCTTGGCCAGTTTCGCTCACATTTTCATTGAGTTCTTAGATTTTTCTTTCATATGGCGTACCTAGAATATAAAATATATATTCGCACTATTTCTCGGCAACGATTGGTTATGATTCAGTATAGATTCGCAGGAGGAGTAATAATTAGTTGCGCATATTGTTTGCATGTTATGTCCTGATAGTGTTTCATTGAGTTATTGTTCTATTTTCCATACATGTATTGTTATATGGTGTATTTTCCTTAATATTGTCACTGTTATTGACAATAAAATATGTTTAGACTTACTAAACTATTGTTCTGTGAGTTTTTATGCATATAATTTACATAGAGATGCTTGTTCTCGCTCTTTTTCGGTAGCCACATGGCAGAATTTTAATGGAAATTAACAGTAATGATTAGCCAAAAGCAAAGTTGTGTGCAAATTGTCAGCTTGATAATTCTGCTAAATATGAAATATCGTCCTTGGAAATCTTGATTTATATAGTGTATAATGAAGTGTTTTGGGCGAACTATTTCTAAGCAATCACAGACTGAAAATCAATGGAATTTCATATGAATACCAAGTCAACTCGAGTATTTAGCCTGCATGTTGTACTAGGATAAATTTCTTGAAACGTTCCACATATTCTCAGAAAAACAACCACAACCATAAGCGTCCAGCACCCACATATAGTGCTCTTATTCCTTTATTGTTTTCAAGTGGATTGAAGCGGCTAGCACTCTGTGTCATGACGGCATCAATGGGTTAATCACCTTTAGTGGTGGCTCTAGTTTGCAATTGTAGATCGCTGATGTAAATGAGAAAAGGTAGAGGGACAAATACGGAATACTACCAAAATTAATGTATCTTATTCAAAACTTAGAAATGCCAAAAACAGTTATTTGTCAAATAAATTCATATTTTTTTTAATTTCTATGGAAAGGGAAAACGGACAAAATAAGACGTAAAATCACCACAAGACAGAGACTCGATGGCGGTCTTGATATGATAGATATATACATATTTTTAAAAAATGAAGATAAAATGTGCTTAAAATCTTATTACAACGAACATCGTCAATTGCAAAGTCATACCAGCTTTCTTTTTGAATCAATATGGAAATAATCTTTTGATTTTCAACATGAATCTTGATTCATTCAAATATCTTCCTTTAACTTGATTCCCTATGTCTTCTTTCTACAAAAATATTAAGACACATGGATTGATTTTCATAATAATAAGCTTAACACTAGAAAAACTAAGTCTTTCCGGGAATTGAGAAAGCAAGTAATTTGGGGTAATCGTTTCATTAAAAGCAAAGGAAAATGTTAAACATTGAACACCTGGATAGATTGTAAAAATATTTTTATAGATGGTAAATTATCCGAAACAGTGGAAATTCATACAAATCGAATATTTCGTAACCTTGACCACAAGCAAAACTGGATGTCTGAAATTTACATAATGAAACACGTATTACCTGCCTCATTAAAAACAATTTTGAAAACAAATTATTCGCATAAGACAAAAGTTAAAACGCAGTTAAATATATGAACAATAAAGGGGTATAAAATTATAATGTATTTCTAGAAAGGATATGTAAACGCCCGTATCTACATAACCAGTGATAACAACTTTTTGGACATAGCATTAACTGGGAATCATTTTACAATGCTCTAAACAAAATATTATGATAGATAATAAAATTAAGCAATTCAAGTATAAACTTGTAAATAATATCATTGCTACAAATCTTAATCTTTTCACCTGGGAGATAAACGCGAATCCGATATGTTACCACTACAATAAGTAGAAGACTACCATCACTTTTTCTTAGACTGCAGCTATCTTTCGGACTTTTGGCTTGTGATATCGGATGTTTTTACAAAATGTGGTCCTTTAAAATCCTTTAAAAATCTTGAAAACATAGTTATAGTATATAAAATTGATATGACAAAGTATCAAAGTATCAAAGTATCAATATACTACTAAGTCTAATAGCTTATTGTATCTACGAAACGTATTTCATGAGTGACAGCCGACAGAAATTCCATAGTATGACTAGAACACTAAACTATGATTTATTGGTTGCACAAACCCATTTAGAGAATAAAAACAGAAAACAGAACTAAAAAAAACGTTTTAAAAGAACAATCGACAAAGTTTTGCTGATATAATTATGATACTCGTTCCAGTTCGATTATTTTTGACGGAATTATTGCCCTTCGATTTCGTTTTCATATACCTTCGTGTCTGCGCTATTTCTCAGCAACCACATGATGAAATAATATAATTCGTCAAGTTAAGCTTTTTTACAGAGGGAGATGCGCATATTGCAAGCATGTTCCGGTTCGATGATTGTTTCGTTTCACACTGAATAAGATATATGACCCTTTAATTATATGTACATATAGTTTTTATAAAAGTTTTGTGCATTCTTGTTCGGGCTATTTCCCAGGAACCACAGAGTTCTGACTTGAATTCAGTCAAACTGCATAGTCTTCTTTACTATTGAAAGGAGAAGTTAATATTCTAGTACTGAATCAATGATTTTCAAGGAGCTTAAGACAGAGAGCTAAACTATTGTGTCTCTTTTTAAACTTATGTGGCTATTCTATCGTTCACCTCATTGTTCTTATAGCTCTTTTTTAACAAAGAATAAATATCAATTCTTCGGATCTCTGAAAGTTAATTGCTTTTTCCTCATAAATTGCCCTTATTTTCAGCATGCATATATTCTCCTATATTAAGGGTTCACGAACTAGAACGGCTATAACGTAGTGCCGGTTTATATATTTGCTTTCGTGATAACAAGCACAATTTAAGCAAAATAGTGCAGTTTGCCGTTTCCTGACTAAAAAGTTTTAATATAGCCATATCTCTCACGTTTCCAAATTAAACATCGCGGAGAGATAGGCATTGTTTTACCGGAGTATCTGAAATCTAAAAATAGTTATTTTTACGAAAATAGAGTTTTATATACGAAAGTAGATTTTAAGTTAAATTATGTGTTAAATTGGTAAAAAGTCCCATCACGTAAACAGTTGAATGTGTACATAAATGGCCAAAACTTACTAAAGTAAGTATTTTAATTTAAACAGCTGGCCTAATATTACGCCTGACATTAGCAATCTTCTATAGCAAGTTTTTCTTTTTAAAGCCAACTTGAGGCAATTCGCCTTAACTTGAAACTTGAACGACCGCCTTTTGATACGTCAGTACTTTGGTTATTCTGACGATCACAATATCTGCGAATGATATCGAGTGGGCAGTCACAGCGGAAGTGATTACCTTTGCAGTTCCAGCAAGATTGTCTTGCATTATGATTACTGTCAGTGAACCATGCTCATCGGGACACTGAAAATAAGGATGTGACGTTTCCTTGCACAATTTACAAAAAAACTTTGTTATTTACTGCAAAAGATCTGATTTCGAATGTTCCTATTTCACAATGCAAAAGCAATGTCGGGACACAGTTCATGATCTTGATGATAATTATCTTGTACCATTTTTGTTATTGATAAGACCACGTTTCACGCTGCCTAGGACGATATATCAGAAATATGAAAAGTACATCCGTCAATTTTATCTTCTGCTCGTACCGAAAAGTTTTATTTTTGTTGATTTGTATTTATTTATGCAAAAGTAAAACATCTGACTTTTATTTAACCGAACTGTCCGTTGTAATTGCAAACAGTCGGATTTCTTTTTATTTTTACAAATATGTTGCGCCACCGCTTAACCAAACTAATTAGTCGTCGATTAGCAACAGGAGCGCCATAATGGCCCTATATCGCTCACCTGAGTGATATTGCTCTCAAGTTGAAATATGCACGCAAAGCTATCCATATAGTTCAAATTTCATGGTTGTTGGTTCAAAAACAAGAAAGTATGTCAATGCTAAGGTCAATATTAAAATATGCATACAAATTAGCCATATAGTTCAAATTCCATTGCTGTAGCTAAAAGAAGAAGAAAATAGGTCAGTAGGTCAGCTGACAAGTATTTTGAATCTATGGCCTCCAATTACTTTGAGTAATCTACTTGTCAAGACCATACTCATGTTTCTACTTTTAACGTCAAAGGCCTAATAGCTCTCCAATAATTGTACATAATAGATCTGACCTTGGTCTCCTGTGTGCGAGTGTGAGTGCAAATGTAAGTGCGTGCGTCACACATTCTTACTGCAGATTTCATATTAGCGCGCCGTTTGAGTGTTTGCTGCGTACCGATTGAATACAGGTAATGAATGACTAAAGCGTCTGTGGGGGGAACTACACTTTACACAATACGGAGAGCAATCAGATAAACTATGTGTCTGTGTGGACATATGTCCATGACACAACTGAGAAATAATATCAGTCATATTATTTACGGCATCCAATAGTGTTAAGTCGGTCTTTACGTACATGTATATCACTTATGTGATAAGAGTCCCATCAAAGAAAGGAATATACGCATACAACACCGGTACAAGTATCATTTTTACTTTCGTACATTTTTTGTATATCTGTCAAAGAAATAGAAAGAATAAAAAATAATTGTAGATATACATTTGATTTCGCTCTTTATACTAGTGTGTCTATAAATAATCAAATTATAATCTCGCATCATGCATTATAAAATACGACTAAACTGATATCTTGTTATAACCGCTCATGCTTTGCACGTGCTGTATTTGACTTACAAGAGTGCTAAACTGTTTCTTTCGCTGCTCTGAAATCTGTAAAATGATAATCTATGTAGCAGAAAATGTTACAAAGATCGTTAAATTTTGTTTATTTTATATCTGAAGATAGGGTGTATATCTATCATGTACACTTTTGACTATTAGATTATTTTTACAATCCCTGCTGAAGATATTTAGCGCACATGTCATCAGAGTCGTTGCGTAAAACTTGAATATAGAGCGTTAACCTATACCGGAAGTCCAACTATTTAGACATCATGCTTGTTTCTTATTTATAATTTTTGAATTTTTTATAATTATTTTTAACATCTTTGTTAGCATTTCTGTCCACAATGAATAGAAAAAATGAAAAAACATAAAAGTGAAAACTGAAAATAATAAATGCGAGGTCTTATTTCTAGGACTACCTATACTGGTAGACAAGTACATCACGTTGTCAATGACAAGTTGACATATCGCCAGTACAAATGAAATTTAATTTGTTTTATAACTTCGTTGGTGACGATTACATGTACAAGCGAGCCAAGTTTTGATGTTTTCAATTTGTGTTTATTTTATCGACATGCGATTGCTACATTTACCTGGCTCTGAGATGGTTAACACAATGTTGCTATTTTTAGAGTGCATACACAATAAAGATAATTTACCGTAAGTTTAAAGTATGGTCACTCATTGATCTAGACATTTTTTATATAAATTATACAAAGGTGAATTTCGGTTTTCTCGTAAAATGCAATCGACGATGATGCAACAAACAACTATATATACATTTCTAATCTCGCTTTAGAAAGGTTTCCCCTATGAAAAAGTATAACAGGAAAGATGATTAGGGGTGCTATATTCTCTGCAGGTTCAACAGTGATATATGAATATAAAATGTCTTTAAACAGTTCATTCGAAACATCCTGCAAGAACTGTTCTTGGAATCATGTTTGTAAAAGTCAGATTCTATACAAACGTGTCTTCTGAGCACAGCAAACAGACTTAGCCGAGGCACCAACATTTTATTACATGGACTATATAACATAAAAGTATAAAATCTTTGTTTCGTGTTGATTATAGAACACGCGCAATACAGTTCGGTTTCGTTTGTAAAAAATGAATAGATCGGTTTGTATACAGGTAATAGATTCAGTAAAGCTGTTTTAATTAAGAAATAAACTTTCGAGGTTTGGAATTAACCGAAATTATCCTACGAATACATAAGCATTAGATTCAGATAATGTCGCAATGTAAACTTGAATATATAGTTGTATTGGCAGTGTACGATAGACGAAGGTATCGATTTGAGCGGAGCTAACACTTTTGTTCACTCTTGTCTGGTCTATTTCTCAGAAACCGTTGTCTTGAATTCTGTGAAACTTCATAGGCTGTAGCACTATTAATGGGAAGTGTGCGTATTCCTTATCTGATTCAATTTTTTAGTTTATACCAATTTATTTATTCTCGATTGCGAAACAAGTTCTTACAACTTATATTAATCGCTCTCGAGACTAATTCCAGATGGAATCAACCTCGAAGAGAGAGAGACAATGTGGAATTATTTGTGTCTTGCCTAAGGACACTGCCGACATGGCGATGGTAGGGATCGAACCCGGGAACCTTCGATCCTGATTCAATTATTTGTCAAAGATCTGTAGATAGACAGATTGGCTCCCTTTCTGATACTTATGTGGCTATTCTAGTGTTCATGTAAAGGAGCCACGTTACAAACTGTAATTTACTATTATCTTTCTTGTTCCTATCCACTTATGCATCATAACGTAAGCTCAAGACAGATTGACCGACCTGTTCACAATAATGAAACCAACATACATTTTTAACCTTGCAAAACGGGAAAACTAACGCAAACTTCAGTCTGCTTAGTTGTACACAAACCCAAGCTACATTACGTGTTTTTCTTCTGGGAATGTATGGACAAACTGACAAATGGACTATCTGCTCTCTTTTAAGGAAGAATAATTATCAATTCTTCGGATCTCACAAAATGAGTTGGTATTTTTTGATACATTCCGCTTATTTTCATTATTACAACACACTTAAATTAACTTTGAATTAACATTTACAGAAACTAGAATTGTCCCCATAGTTAATGGGTGCTCCCGGTATGTGCTTTTAGAATAAGAAGTGTGTGGTTTGCTTGAAATAGGATTTTGTTTATCACAAATAATTATCTTTAGCATACAATCTCGTAATTATATTTGCAAAGGTCCACACTGTTATTTCTGCTGTGTGCATATTATTTGTTCATAAATAAAAATTAAGTCGAAATCAGTATTCAATGTTTATAATAAAATACATGCATTTTTTCAAAAGCTACTGGTGAGAAATTAAACATTGCACGGACGGACGCACCGACAGACGTACTGACAGCGGAAACACTTTATGCCCATTCAACATTATTCGAATAAAAAGGTCTTTATCTTCCATACATTACCATGATACAAAGGTTAAAACTGTTATTTCTGCCGTGTGCATATAATTTGTTCATAAATCAAAGTTTTATTTCAAGTCGAAATAAGTATTAAATGTTCATAAACATACATGTAAAATCTAAATAAAATACATGCAATTTTTGCAAAAGTTACTGGTTTGAAACTTAAAATTTTCATAGACGGACGCACCGACAGACGGACTGACAGCGGACACACTTTATACCCTTCCAACGTTCTTCGAATGGCGGGTGCATAAAAAGGTCTGTATCTCACATACATTACAATCACCTTTTACCCGATTACCGATTCAATATAAGTTCTATAAGAACATAACAAATAGTAAATAAACACATTTAATTCCTAATTATGTATGATTATAAACGAAAAGATCACAGCAACAAAACGCATTTATTCAAAAGTTTAAAGAATATTTGTTATTTCCTGTATTGGACCTGAATCATTATTGCAAAGGAGACTGCTGTTAAACTTGGTTACTTCTCGGCTGATGTTATAAACCCCACTGAGTCATAAACCTCAAAGTCCCAGTTCAGTTTGGACATGAGGGTGCGTAGGTGCGATAACATGGTGATAGGAATCATTCTCCATACCTTCCATCACACCAGAATGTGTAGATATAATTATGAAGTCCTTCCCTATTGCATCCTTATTCATTTTGATTGCCCCTTAATATACCATATTCTTTAGTTTAGCCTCATAAAAATGCCTTATGTACATACGAGTGTCCCAAATTACGTTGCTGCATATTAAATTTTGTATCTTTTCTCTTTATCGCTTGATTCATTTGGCATCTTTCCTCGACCAACACAACATGTTATAATCATTCTTTACTCACTTTCCCATTCTGCATACATTCAAAAGAAGAGCATTTCTGAATATAATGTTTTATGTTAAAACATAACTGCAAATGCCGTAAGACGTCTCAAACTTCAGACATTAGACTGTGACATATTATCGTTGACTAATACAATGCGATAAAAGCACTAACAAGTACAATATTTATGTTCATAATATACAGTCAGCTAATATATATGTATTAAAAAGTAATCTAATATTTTTATGATTAATTTGTCCACATGTACAATTAAAAAATGAAACCAGCATCTAAAGTAACACTCCTGAGAGCTATTTATAACTAAACACATACATACAGAGAGAAAAGAAAGACATTGGACTCGAACTTTCTTGGTACGTTTAGTACCAGTTTACGTTATATATAAAATTAGATACTGATTGAGTTTGGTACTAGTTTTGGATTCAGACATGTGTATGGCTCAAACCTGCGTTTGTTCTTTTTTACATTTCTTTCAGCAATTCGTATAAGGTCTTCTTTGAATTCATTGACCACCTTCAGCGCTCGTTCATCAGTTATGTATTGTACCTCGAAATCGCCAAGTTTATTCGATATTCTTGAACTCAAGACAAGTGTTATGACCATTGTGTCGTATGTTCTTATTTTATCTGGTAGGCTGCGTAGAAGCCTCTGCTCGTCTAAAGGAACTTTGCTATTAGGTGGTACTCCCCTAAGACAAAGGGGATAGTTGGGTGGGTAGGCATACTCTTCATACTGCCGGAAGTTGACAGCTGCGTGTTGAACACTACACGTATATATAATGCTTGTCAGGGTAAGACAAACTTGTTTTTTGCTGTTAAACTTGTCATGTTCTCCAAACACACCCTTCATGTCCAGACCTCGGTTCTTGACTGGAGCAACCAGCTCTTTCCTCCATTGCTGGAGTTCGTAGTCTTCCTCCACGTCTTTGTCTGATGCGTAGTAAATGTCAAGGTATTTTTCCACATACAAATGTATAGCGTTGTAGAGCTCTATGGCGTCGTCACGGTAGTAATAGTGTGGAAGCAACGTCTTGTCGTACACTCCTCTTTGTTTGAGGTTTGATGGCAGTGTACCTTCGACATCCATTCTCCACATCTTATTCGTTCGTGCAATAAGCTTTTTCACACCATCGCTTCCCAAATTAAAAAGTTCGTCAATGTACTTGCCACGATCAAGCAGTACTGGAAAGCTAAAACTATTGATTGCCAGAAGATAAAGAAAATGGGGCATCAAAAGTTTGAATATTGGATGAGTTTTGTGTATTTGCCTGTGTGCACATGCAGCAATTCCTTCCATCTTTAAGTGAGTGAAGCCTAGATGTGTTATTGACTGATGGTAATTTGCATCTGCTAAGTTGAACCACATCTTTGCCAAAATCCATGTGTTTTTGTCGTCACTTGGAAGAAAAACGGGATTGTGATGGCCGGGTTCCTGGAACAGTTGAATTGCGATCGGCACGATAAAGCCATCTGCACGTTGGTAAAATAATGCAATTGGAGCGGTCATTACAAAACCAGGCTTTGTTGAAATATTGTTCAGTATTTCATAATCTACTATAAAGATCCGTTTTTCCGTCAACGCCTCGGAAAGGGACTTGTTTTCAAGAAAAGGCTCAAGTGTTTCACTACTGACTGTCAGCTTATTTGGAACCTCTGTACACAAAGATATAACATTACTATTTACACCCATCAAGCGCTGCATCCCGAACAAAACATCGTCCCGCCATCTGCAGAATTATTTAAAGAATAGTTACTACACAACTTACAATTCCAACTATTACTACTAAGCATCAAATTGCTAGAAAATTACAGCAAAAGGCAGATATAAAAGATTGAAACTATCTGATATTTAACTTTTTTTGCATAGAGTTTGAAAGTGCGCATTAAAATTATCAGCATAAATTGCGTTTCAAATCAAAATGTTCAGTGTTTGTTAAGCATTGGTAGGAAGATGCTGAAGAATATATCAACTTTCTACGTGCTACCCATTCAAATTATGTTTTAAATGCTTTTAATTATGCCTGGACGAACAACTTAAAATTTATGAATGAATGCATAAATGCATACGGTCCAACAAGAAAATAGCTTTGAGGTGGTTTTTTTTGCTATTATTTGTAGAATAAAGTAAACAAGAAAACGAGTTTATCGCTGGCTGAAGTTGCGATTAGAATATCCGGCTCTCGTGTAACTGTTTATGTGGTAACTCAGCAGACGCGGCAAGGAATATCCAAATCTCAGCAGAGACTCGTTTCGGCCAAAACAGATTCCAGCGAGCCGGATATTCCGATCTGCACCTACAACTTTTGAGTGTCGTATACTGTAACCCAATGTTTATTTGCGGAGACAAATTTTCGCTTTTGTCGAAGTTCGGCATTTTCGCGAATATTTATTTTCGCGTTTTGTTGATTTCTGAAAACAAAATGCGGTATTGTTAAGCGGATGGGTCGTATGACGTTGTGTTTTGTTTAAATACGGATGTTTACATGAAATGAATTGAACCTGTATCGTAAAAGTAAAATATATTACCAATTTGTTCTAAAAGTAGCCGTGTGTCAGTTACAGTCTCACATTTCACAGATAGTAGCAAGTACAACAATAAACCTTCTTTGATGCTCGAAAGTTTTATCCCTTTTGTCAAATCGTTTAAATATTCGTTTTTATAATCAATATATTTTCTCTCATCGGACATTGACAATGATTCTAAATACGTTAGACACATTAACCACTTCGAACACTTGACTACAATTTACATGTACATGTGCATGCTACCACGTGGTCATGGCTTTCTTACCACACTGCCTTTTATTAGATTTAAATTAAATTTGAATGATTGAAGATTTGTTCTCAATGCTTTATGACAATATTTATATCATTTACTATTACATACGCAATTTACGAAGTGTCAGTAAAATTCGAATTACCTGTTTTGAAGCTATGCATCAACAATGTCTAGAAAATGTTTACAAAACTTAGTTCACACGTTTCTTCGCGAAATCATGCGGACTTTTTCGCACAAACTATTTTTTGCCCTGTACTGCCAATTGCGAATATTATAGTGAACATTATTTGGTTGCGAATATTTCTTGGATAGCATCAATATTTGGTTATACGTTTTAGCGACTTCATCAACTAACTGTAAAGTTGCAACTAATATAAGCGTTAACTCAATTAGACACATAACTAGTAACTCATGTCTTAGGATTATTTATAAATAATTGAACGACTGATATAGCTATTACATATACAAAAATGTATGTATATATCATGATATAATATAATTCAATGGTTTATTTGCAGTTGTAATTATTCCATATATATGTCAACACGTGTTTAGTTGCAATATTGCCATCACAGACAGTTTTACAAGCAAATGCACTGCAGCTTACGCCGTAGAGCTTATTGTATTTTTCGATGAGATTGAATATTTTGTAAGTTGAATCTTATTGTACACTTTACCTGCTTATATTGGTAGATTGAAAAATAAGTAAGTTTTAACTTGTGATATATTTTGCATGTCTGGTCTTATTAAGGATGGGAACGAATATTATAATTAGTATTCGAATATTCGTTTAGACTATTCGAAATCATTCGAATATTCCAATCAAAGTGTTTTACTA
Organism: Saxidomus gigantea; assembly: GCA_032359765.1. Taxonomy (NCBI): domain Eukaryota; kingdom Metazoa; phylum Mollusca; class Bivalvia; order Venerida; family Veneridae; genus Saxidomus; species Saxidomus gigantea. The sequence continues at coordinate 16,210 of JAUMHA010392208.1, forward strand.
TCCGAAAAGTATTTATCAGAAATTATGTATAGTTCGCTATTTAACTTTTCGGGAATAATTCTCCACATTTAGGGATTTAAGACATTGTCTTAGTAAATAGTAATGTAATGATAATTTTCGTAGACAAAATTAATATTTTCGTTTGTATTTCATTGGTTCTACATTATTGAATTTATTATTACGACTACATTGTTATAGATATCGTAGTCAAATCTGATCGTAAGTAAAGTAAATAAATCGGACTCTGATGCAAAGTCGATTCAGTGTGCATTAATCTTTCTCTCTTCAAAACACCATTGGCTGAATTTCAGACTCAGTAATGATTTTTGATTGGGTTTCAATTGAGTAATCGAACATGATTGGGGTTTTTAAATTAAAATATATCAAGTTAATATGTTACAGCCGACGGACTTAAGTTACATCGCCGAATTTGAGGCTACTTGTTTTATCAATAAATTACGATTCGCACCCTACAAAATATGAAATAAAGGCGCTAGATAATGACCACACGTGTGAATTACTAAAACAACAAACTGAAAACTGTTTGCAATTTCGGATCCGCAATTTGCAATTATGACACGTATTATTAAAACACTGACCGGGGCTATTAAGCAATTAGTTATTTGATGAAATATTGTAAGGCTTTCGCGTGTTTTGTTAACCTTTTGTCGAACTTTAAAACAAATGAAAACAAACAAAAAACGAAAAAAATGATCGAATATTCGAATCCTAAAATTGTATTCGAATATTCGGAACGAATGCGAATATTCGAATATTCGTTCCCATCCTAAGTTCTTACTCTATTTTCTTTACACAAAATGGGAGAAGAAAATGTGCTGCCACTTGAACAATAGTGCATATTCTTTTTCTGTCTGTTTGATTATTGAGTTTTTTAAGTCAATTCTAAATGAAAACGTTACCTGTCTAGATTGGAAGGTTCGGGAAAGACATTGAGTGGCGAGTGATACACTTTCTGAATATCAGATATATTCTCGAATTCTCCTGACAACAGCTGCCTTACTGTGGCATCAGCCTGATACCTTTTTAGTTTCAATCCAATCTGTAATTTATAGCAAAAAGAAAACTCTTCCTCTGGTGGTAATCTTTTGACCAATGGAGGCCCGCCAGGAATTTTTTCTTCAGTTATTTGGTACAACGCTCTCATTTCGGCGAGATTTTCCTGTCGGTCGTCAGCTAATAAGGTAAACAAAAATGTTTTTAAAACACATATGTCTTATCTCCCATCAACCAGGTAACTGCAACGCAAGAAAGTGTTGATGATCTAGTGACCCAGACGTCATTAGACATCAACAGAGGTCATCAAAACTCATAAACAATACTCCTACAAAATAAAAAGTCACTAAATAAAAAGTATGTTAAGTAATTAAGCAGAAACAGTTTTTTTCAGCTGAATATCACCGCGACCTTGTCCTTCGACACCGTGGGCCAAAAATCAATATTGATCTTTAACTCTTTATTTCCTAGCAAATTTAAATACTTTATGTCAACGCATTATCCAGTTATTCAGCAGGATTTGTTTTTAGATAAAATTTTACTGTCACCTAGTCATTAGAAATCACCTACTATACATAAGCGTTACTCCTATCACGATTGAAGCCTGTAACTCAACGTATTTCTAATATATTAGGCAGACTTTGTTTTAATTGCATTTTCAATATGACCTATACATTTGAGCCTGTGTCCTTAAGATAGTGATCATGAAATCTTCTAAACTATAAAACTGGCAAGTTTGAAAATCTTAGGTCAAAATATTGTTAAATTACTGAACGGAAACAATTTTTTAATGAAGGGTATTTATAATCCTGACCTTTGATCCAGTGACCAAACATAAATAGGCTTCATCTACTGTCCACGACCAGTGTCTCTGACCAGTGTCTATTTCAGGTTTGATACCTCGAGATCATAGCTTTTTTCAACTTATATAACACAATTCCTTTTTCTATGCTGTCACTGACCTTTGCCTTCAAATCACGCAAAAATACATAGGATCTTTTTTAGGTCATGACCAACGTCCCTACAAAGTTTGAGACCTCTAGGTCAAAGCCTTCTCAAGTCTCCCCTACCACCTATAACCGTTGTCTTTACAAGGTTAGAGACATTTAGCTCAAAACCTTATTACATTATTGATCTACCGGCCAACCGATTGAACGAAGTTATTGAGCGGAAACAATTTACAAATGCAAGGTCACTTTTACCATGACCTTTGATCCACTGACCAAGAGATTAATAAGATTAATTTGTTTTCTGTGACAATGAGGCTACCAAAGCTGTAAGTTGGCAACTATAATTTGTAGGCACGCAGTTTCTAAGAGGGGGTTGAGGGCATGCTCCCCTGATGAAAATGAGATTCTTTATCGCCATAGCTGCATTATTGGACATATTTTGACGCATGGATATCCTATATCTATTTAAAAAAATTGTCACGGTAAAACGGTTTTGTTTACATACAGTTGCTAATAATAATCTTAAAGTTTTGTTCACGGTTAAACGGTTTAGTTTACATGCTCATAAAAATCTTAAGCAATAATCAAACATCGCACTCCGAAAATCATTTAAATATCTGAGCAGAAGCTGTTAATCATCATTAGGATAATGCTAGAAATTAAACTTGAGAGAACAACAGGTGACCTCATGTATGATTAAGCTCAAACTAAAATGTTTTCTTTTATTTTTTCTACTGTTATATTATATTATGTTGGTATAACCGAGAGTAATTACGTTTTCTAAATTGTGGCGCAATGTGGTACACGTCATACGGCCTGATGAATACATGTATCATGACAACTGATGTAATGCAGTTTTAGACATGTGCATAAACAAAATCAGCACATGCCGATATTGTTTTTCATTAGCTAGGAAAAGAAAAACACGCAGTATGCCTATATGATATCAGATACGCTTTCTGGATCACCCTTCGTATATACGCACTTTCAATGAACTACGAACTATTTATCAAAATAAACGTATCTGCAGCATTAAAGTTGCTTTAGTACCTATATATAATATGGCGAGTGTAAATAATAAGTTTCTACTGTGCAATAAAAGTATATGCACTAGTGCACAATAACTATTGTATGTCATGACAAAGCAAACAGTGTATAACAATACTGCAGGTATAAATTATGTTACCATCTGACAAAAGACTTAGATTTTCCTGCTTATGGACTGACAAATTACAATACCAAGTCACGAGTTGACTATACATAACATGCATATATATCGAGCTACAATATCTGCTTCAATTTGTATTATACACCATTGTTTTACGTTGATCCATTGACATGCAAATTCATAATATTAAATTACTGTTCACAACAAAGAAAAATATAGTAACTGTTGGTTCCAGCTCGATCTAAATCATTTCTCAAAAAAACAAAACGTAAAAGAAACAAACTAAAAAAGCCAGGCAAGCAACAGGGGCGTAGCTGGGCAAAAACAGTTTAAAGAGGGGATTGGATTCATGCTCCTCTGAAAAGTTTGAGATTCTTTATCGCTACAGCTACAATCTTTCATATCAATCATTAGATAAGTGTATGAAATGTCACACCCATGTGGGTGGACTTCATATCATATACGTTTTTAGAAATCTAAGATGGTGTCAAATTTATCCCCAAATAGCTAAAACACCACTAGTAGATGGAACGTGTTCAGCTCCTACACTTATGTGAGTAACAATCGAACGAAGAACGAAAATACAACATCACAAATTTATCTAGATACAATGAAATTGAGATTAGCCACAAGGCTAGAAACATTAACTATTGCCACAGAAACACGCAAATGTCGACTATACAAGAAAGAAATCTTTTTGCCAGACCAGACAGCGAAGATTTTAAAAAAAATTGAAGACATTGCTACGTGTCATCCTGAAAGGTGCAGAAGTTAGAACTACGTGTACCAATATTTAGAGAAGGAAGGCCATCAGTCGTTTCCCTAGTATATAATCTGAATTTAGGCGCTGAAAGACTTGCATATGACTTACCTGCTCAATAATGTGTTTCTGTTGATCGAAAGTTTACTAAATATTTTCATTTTTGTCATAGTGACATGTAATTGATTAAACACGATATCATGTCCAAAATATATGAGTTTGCTGTGCACAACACCTTTAACCTCCCTATCCCCCGAGTTTGTTTTCTTTTTTAATTTTTGATAATTTTCCAAACCATTTGAAGGCACGGGCCTGCTGTGTCTTATAGCAGCCATACCCATCGCTACTAAGTTTAAGACATCTAGAGCAAAGCTTTCTTAAGTAATTGAGCGGACACCGTTTTAAATTTGAGCTCACTGTGATCTTTACCTTTGACCTTAAGATAAATAGGTTCATCTACTGTCCATATCCCGTCCATGGAAGTGACCTCTCGGTCAAATGTTTCATAGATTATTGAGCGGAAACCTATGATCTACCGACCAACCGACCGACCGATAGCTTCCAAGCAATATATTGCCATTTCTTCGTTGTTTGTTCAGCTACATCTACGGTTTTGTCTGTTTTAAATGATTTGTCATTAATTTTGCCTATCTTGTCTGTAAAACAAAAGCCCTGTTGACATGGCCAATCCCCCTTCCGAGGCAAGCTTTTTGTGTGAAAGGTCCTTAATTAAATGAAATATTATTTATCCAGAACATGCTGGTACATGTAATGTGTGCAACTCCTCTTGCTTGTGAAGCCTCCAATGAAGATGTGTTGAATTCCAGCCTAAGGTTGCTCAATAACTGCGTGGGCACAAAATAATATAAAACTTTATCAAAGGACAATAACTCCGTGTCAATTCATTGTACTGAAACATGCTGATAATATTATGCATCTCCTTTTGATATTATGCAGACTATGAAGTTTCATTGAATTCAAGTAAGTCTTAAATAACCCAGAGTATAAGGCACAAAAGTGTTATATATTCTATATTTACATCTGATGAAAGGGTCAGAATTCAGTGTTAATAATTAATGAATCAGAACATATTTACAACTTGCAAGGAAAATTCCAAAAAACATTTCTTATATTCAAGATTGTTGCTAGCAAGAAATAGCTCGGATATGAAGGTACATGCATGTGAAAAAGTCATCAAAGGGCAATGTCTCTGTTGAAAAATCATTGAATTGAAACATGTTCTTAAACGCGAAGCAGTGTACATGTATAAGGTGTCATTAAATTAGGTCGCTTTTGAAGAATGCACAAATTAAAGTGATATACATGTATAATATTATATGTATATATAATGAAATGACCATAATTCCGAGCGAAAAAATTATTGAACCGGAACAGGTTTGCAAGATGCGCCATATCCCCTGGTTAAAAAGGCTTCCCATAAAGATTTGTTGAAGTCCAGTTTGTTGATAACTAAATCGGATAAGGAGTATATCAAAAAGTAATCAGAATACAATTACTTTGAGAATAATCAATGAACTGAAATATGCTGATAAGAGGCGCATCTCCTCCTCTCGCTAAAGATACAATCTATGAAGTTTCATCGAATTCAAGTCAGTGGTTCCTGAGAAAGAAGCCCGGACACGAATGCGTGACCATTACATGTGCCATATGTTATGATTATTTGGTCATTATTTCCTTTTTACCATCTAGCACTCCATATAGTATTTTATGATACATTTGCATACCTTTGTTAGAGCAGATCTGTGGTAATGCTACATCATTGACCAGAAACGTGTACGTTTTACCAGCTTTGATACGCGTGAATATTGGAATGACTTTCTCAAGACCATTTCTATTGTTGATAACCTTCAATTTATCAATGTTCCAGCCAGCCGAACCAACCATCATATCACCACGAATACCAACGCCTGTGACACTTTGTACCTGCGAATATAATCTATATGCAATTAACTCCCAGTACATGTTGAAAACCAATTATTTTATTAGACTAAGTATTTTTAATGTGATGTGTACGTTAACATGAACTGCTTTTCTCATTTCTAAAATTTGTTTGTTAAGAAAAACTATCGAAATTTGCAAATTGGTCTTACCCTTTTTTTAAAGTTATTATAAACATGATAAGGTGATCCCACACGCTAAGTAAAAATTTAATTTTTCTGCAATGTAACCAGTTAGATAGTTGACATGATAGTTTTACCCTCGGCTCTTTAATTGTAAAGATGTTTTTGTGACGTCTTTCAATTTCCGTTGGAAATTCAACAACTGATAACTCTTCTTCTTCTCCAACTTTATCATCTTCAATTAAATGAACATGTATAACTGCTTGGCAAGCTCCCTTAGGTTTATCAGCACTTTCTACAATCACGGTGAACTCGTCCGACGATGTCACAGTGTTACTATATTGTTGTTGCATTTGACCTGCATTTTTAAATAGTAGTATAATACCAATAACGGCAAACTAAAAACAAATGCACGCAAACCTTTAGGTACACTAACACGCAAGCACGCACACACGCACACACAGCAAATAATTAATCAGTGTGTACAAGTTGTACGCTTACCAACATATTTGAATAGATTTACAGTGTAAATATTCCTTATAGTGCTGGTAGTATGGACATGAATTTGCTTAAAATATTTATTATTTTGATATAATGTAAATATATATGTAGTTGGGGTTAAAACAATAGCTTCATGGTAGCCTTATAGCACTTACATATAATTGCTTTATAATGAAGTAGGTCAAAAGATCATAATCAAGGTCTATCGTAAGAAATTTGGTAATAAGTCTTCAAAACGCACAAATAGTCAAACGTTCATCAACAAAAGCAAGGCTTAATAGTTAATACCAAGGCCAGCAAATGTGATAGTTGAAATCTGCGATTAAAACTGTAGATATGATTCAAATTTCATCGACGTAGCTTCATACACAGAAAGAAGGTCAGTATGTCAAGGTCGAACTCATCCGAGGACAAAGTCGAAAATATGTATGCAAAACTGTCAACAGGGTTAAGATTTCATAAATGTACCTTACAACAGTAAGTATATCTGTTGGTCGATTGTCCCTAGGGTTGAGCAAACTTTGACCTAAGGCTAACCTTATGATTTGAACAATCTTGGTACATGACCACTAGGCAATGCAACCGGACAAATATCTAAGCTCTGGGCCTTGTCTTTTGCTATATATTTCAATTTAAAATTAGGTGTGCCCCGGGGCGGAGCCGACTTAGCCGGCGTCATAATTGGATCAATCTTGTTAGAGGACCTTTCGGCAGTGCTGTCGAAGCTATCAAACTAATATAAGCTATAGGCCGTGTGGTTTTAAACATCAGGATGTTCTTATAAGATTCTATGTAAAAACCGGCTATCTCGGGATGATGTTAATTTCACACGGGTATTATGTTTTGAACAACCTTGATAGATGTCCACAAGACAATGCTTCTTGCTAAATATCTAAACTCTTGGCCGTTTTGTTTTCGAGAATAATTTTTAACTTGTTCCCTATTTATTTCTTTGTAAATCGAGTGTGTGTCCCAGAGGCGGGGTCAATTTTGATTCAGGGTTCATAATTTGAACAATCATGGTAGAGGTCCGCTGCATAATGCTTCATACCAAAACTCTAAGCTCTGTGCCTTAGGGTTAATGAGAAGATTTTTATGTCCGTTGTCATGGTATGCAGAGGTATCACAAAAAAATCTTTAGTCTTTATTATTTCAAAATTACAATATTTTTTCCCGGGACTGTAAGCCCTAGGGCCATAGTTAGCATACCACATTTCAAAACCCGTGGATAATTTAATTTACGTTGTTGTTGTGAGTAAAATAATTATGCACCTATAGATCCAATTCGATAACGCTACTATTATCGGAAAATCCCATTTCAACGTTTCAGGTAAGAAATAGTATTGCGATTAATACGTTTATTGATATAATGGATAAAAAACGGTGCAAATTCAAAAAAGCCGCCATGGCAAGGATTAGGTGTCTGAATTCGGACCAAATATGCAACG
>JAUMHA010392209.1:0-11764 GCA_032359765.1 Saxidomus gigantea
ATTTGGTGGCTCTGAAAAATGACATTGAATAAAAATTTAGCATAACTGCAGAATAAATTTGATGCAATTCTACATGTTACAAAATATTCCATTCATCTCTATATATCTAAGGTCATTGTTGTCTTTGGCAAACAAGTCGTACAATGTATATGTATATTCTACATGGCATTTATGATGCAAACCGACAAACAAGCGAAAACATGAATTAGATACATTACTTAAAATAGCTAACATCTGTGACCAATTAACTCTGCTTGCAAGAACATATACACTGTGTGTGACAATATAACATAATTTAAATTACAATAAGAGATACCTCTTGTATCCTCTTCCTGCCTTCTGCACCTAAACAAAATGTAATATTTAAGCAAGTTTCGTTTATTAAATACAGTAAGTAAATGTATCAACTTATAAAGGTATTTTAGGTTTGAGAATTTGTCCTACGAAAGCTTAGACATAGTTTAGAAAAAATGGTTTAAGATACTGGATGTATGTTTTGGATATTAAAATTAACGAACGTATGAAATTAAAAATTTGCAAAAGTTCAATGCAAACTTAAAATGCGTGTTATTTTTTATTATAAAAAAGGTCTTCACAGGTACAGCAAAACTGTTCTTACCTTGTGTATCGCTTCACCACAACAATCATCCCAACAGCAAGGAGAGTTGCTATTGCAGCTCCAATACAAACACCAATTAATGCACCAATGTCATAAGACCTGGATTCGTCATCGTCAGTTTTTTCTGTGTAGGTGGCTACAAATGTTCGACATATATATAATCACTGCAATGATAATCAATATGAAAAGGGAAGCGTCAACTGCTGCCGCAACTGTCACGGTAGTCGTGTCTTCACCCTTCACAGTTTTAACCCCATCTGTTGTAGTGCTTATATTCATATACAATTATGTAAATAAGTTAAGAAAACAATAGTTCATGTACATCGTCAATAAAATGTAACTTGGGCTTTACCAAATATTACGTTAAACACAATTCTTTGAAAAATATAAATAAGTTAACGCGCGTGTAACGTGCGTATGACGTGCGTGCTATCATCGTATATTTCGTCAATCGTATATCGTGTATCAGATCGTATCATTCATCGCACAACGTACATCATACACTATACACGATATACGATTTCCGATGCACGATAGACCAATACGGTATACGATTCGATGTTGTATTTAATCGTGAAGCGTTTCTATTAGCGTGTAAATCTCCGCAAAAAAGTGCAGACTTCCAATTATATTATTTCATTTATAAGTGTCGATACGCGCGAGAATGATTTCCGGGTATGTCGAAGACAGATTTCACCTAATATCCGAAATTATATTTCATTGACGGAAAGAACGCAACTTTTCATAAATATCGGACCTCAGTTTTAGGTCTAATCCGAAACTGCGGTTGTTTCGGCATTCTCTTATATACAGTATACAAGGTATGCCCGCACCGTAACAGTATATCGCGAGGGAACGGGGAAGGGGGCTACATGTGTGATGTTACCAAGTGAAAATAAAAGGACGAATCAACAACAGTTTTACAGAATCGGTTAAATTTCATTAAAACATTTTTAATAATGATTATTGCCTTCTTGTATAGGGTAATCCTTTTATAAATTCGGAATTGAATTAACACTATAAATGATACTGACTAATTGGAATGATATTTCCGTTCGATGTTAAAAAGACAAATGGTCAATGTTGATTTAACGAATCGTGTTGACGACAATTAACTTTAATTACGCCCGCTTATTCGCACTTTGGGATCATTTTCATGCCAAAGTTACCAACACATGTTCAAATCTGACACTGTGAAATAGTTATTTCGCACCTTTGGGTCCTTAATTTCTTTCAAAAGTGAAAGTGCGAAGCCCCTAATTGATCTAATTATTTCTGTCAGATTAAGATAATTGTAAAAGTAATCGTATAACGTGTAGTCCGTGTAGCATGCGCTTCGTGTATCGTGTATCGCTCTGAATCGCTCATCGTATATTTACCATTCGTGCAACGTGCGTGTATCGTACGTACATAGTGCGTATATCGTGCGCACCGTGTGACAACTGTTACGTTCAGACTACTGTACTACATGTGTGGCTTTTTTTCCCTGTGCTTACATTTGTAACTGAACTCAAACAAGAAACTGTTATAGATTTGGCAGTGGAATGTAAAATGTATAAGCCTTAACCGACGAGAAGTAAAGTAACGTCTAAAAAGGATAGTAAGAACAGCATATGTTTTAAACGCGAAATCTTAATTTTGATTATCAAGTTAATCTGAATCCGTACTCAAAGCTATATCGGTTGAAAATTCATTTTAAAACAGAATTATGAATATTCTACGAGAAATGAATACTCTTCAGTTGTCCTTTACTTATGGTTTTATTTGAAAATTCTTTTTTATTTAACTACATGTAAAATCTCACCTTCAGTACAACTTGACCCTGAAAATCCCTTCTTGCATCCATGGAAGCATTTTCCTGTCGCTTTGTCGCATGTGTTATATTCACAGTCCTCGCTACATTTCCTCTCACACGTGTTTCCATGGAATCCATTTTTGCATCCATGTATGCAGTCTCCATTTACGTCATTGCAACTTCTCCCACCTGTGATATCTTTGTTACAGTTATCAGAGCATTCTTTGTTACAGGGTGCTCCAAAGAAATCGTCAACACATCCGTTTATACAATAACCTGTTTTCCAGTTGCAGGTATTGTTAATACAGCCCCTACTGCAATTATTTTCACAATGTGAACCATATTTTGTTGGAGTATCACACCCGGTAAGACATGCTCCGTCATCTACAGCGCACATAAGTAATCCAGTCGTAGCATTGCAATTGATACTACAGTCCTTAGAGCAATCTTTTAAATATTTCCCATTTCTGCAAACAGAACATTCTCCCTTGTGCTGGTTGCATTTAAGACAACTCCTATCGCAACTATCTTCACACTTGTCTCCCCAATATCCCTCTTTGCAGCCCTTCTTACACTTGCCATTTACTGCATTGCATATCTCATCAAAGCAATATTCTGAGCAATGTTTGCATTTTTTAGTAGTGCTGTGAGGGTAGTAGCCGGAAATACATTCCAGACACTCTCCACTCGAATAGGCAAAATCATATGTACATTTTAAACAAAATTGATCAACGTATTTACACATGCCTGAACAGTCATCCCCATGATACCCGTCAATGCATCCGTTCGTACACTTATTTGCAGACAGACATTTCCTGTAATTACACTTGCTTCCACACGGACAACAATATGCGTTTATTGCATAATAAGTTGAATTGAAGCAACTAGTGCACGCTAGGTCTGCACAAACGTCCTTTCTACAAGTACAATTCATAAATGTGTTATAATATCCTTCTCTACAGTTGATACAAAATTCTCCCTGGAAGCCGGAAACGCAGCTACACGTGCCGGTGCTTTTGTCACACTCATGATTCTGGCAGCCAAGTCCACAGTCATTTTGACATGATGGTCCGTATTTTCCAGTTTCACACTTGGTACAATTGGTGTATGATGTACATGCTTTACAAGCAGAATGACAGCTTTCCCTGCAGTTGTTGTAATATCGATTATATTTCCCATCTTTACATTCAGTACATGTGTCATATGAAGTACATGACTTACACATGTCATTACACGGATGGGGGCAGTCAGAATAATGAGTATTGCTGATTCTATATTGGTAGCCGTTATAGAATCCGTTTTTACAGCTTGTACAATTCAAATATGAAGTACATGACTCACAACTGCCCGGACACTTAAAACGACAGTCAGTATATATAGGATTGCTCTCGAAGTCCTGCTTCTTACCGCTGTAGAAACCATCTCTGCATGTCTTGCAGTTGCTCTTGGAAGAACAAGCTGAGCAATTATCAGGGCACCTATCGCAGTATGCTCCGTAGAATCCACTCCTACATGTTGTGCATGAACTGGCATCCTGACATGCCAGACAGTTACTTATACAGGCGTGTCTGCAATTTACTCCATAATATCCAGCAATACAGCCGTCCAAACAAGCGCCATGATTCCCGTTTTGGAACTCACACCGTTTAGTTTTACAACATTCGCAACTGTTGCATTCATTAAGAGCAGACACTGAAATCCACGCAAACGATACATATTTTATGTGAAGCATACTTCAAAGAAATATCTCACACGTGCTTTAATATGTTTTGAACGTAGCAATTTGCATCTCTTTTTAAATAATACTAATAAAATCTTGTTGCTCCAGTAACGCAAACATGTTAAGTTACATCTTCGACTGTTATCTTATTCATACTCTTAAAATCAAACAAAAATGTGTAGTGTAAAGTTGAAAAATAGAAGTTAGATTTTAAAGTCAAGATGTATACGCACATGCACGTACTTTTAGATAACATTAAATGTATGGATATCATACTGCTTTACTTTACAATAAAACATGTTTTTGAATTTTGTTTTTGTAGATCACCTTAATGAACGGCTTGTGAAACTTCCGGAGGAAAACCAGACTTTAGATGTGTTTTTCAAAAAGCGACTACATTGTAAACTGATAACATGTATATAACATTGTATTTGCATTGAAACAGCTGAATAAACTTGACAACTAGACGGAATTTTAGATGTTTAAGATAAAAAATGACCTACTTTCTTATGCATTTAAGAAATATTTTGGATTATACATACATGTAACTATACAAGTATAATGTACGTGTGAAGTAAAGCTCTTTTTTCTCTTATTAGTAATTGGTGACTTGCAATTATATTGTATTTCAAATGCTGATTATTAATGAACAATAACCTTGTTTATAAGTCAACAATATACAGGAAGTCAAACAATAAGACATTGTAATAAAAGAACAGTAACAATGCATGGCTGTTTTAAGAGTTCATGTAGAAAATAAATTTGTAATTCATGGTTTTTGCGTATAATCCCAAAAAGTCCAATATGACTTAGAGAAATATTCATGATTATTATAAACTTATTTATGAGAGAAATGTACATGAACTTGTAACGTGAGATTTTGTTTCAACAAACTTCACGTAGCTCAAAGAAATTGATGTAATATATATTCGGTTTTTCATTTTGCTTTACCTGCATGTCATATATTTTCATTTCAAAAGAGCAATTATATGGGAAGTTCTATTTAGGATTAAGCAATTCTTATTAATGCTCACATACATTAAGTAGTTTATTAAAACAAAGTCTCGCTGAAAATGATACCAATTAATTTCAGCGAAATATTATAATTGTGTCAGCATTTTTCATTCGGTTTATAGAATATAATAAATTATAACAGTTACTGTAGACTGTAATAAATCTTTTTCTCTGCTTGCATCTGTGACCTCGCCTTTGTTAATGCAGTTGTCACCTTTAGGTATCAATAATAACAAAAAATAAACAATAGATGTTAAAAACCTGGAGTTGCCAATATAAATCGTTGCTAAATTATCTTGTCGTTTATCTGTGCGGTAGCTTTTAGTGTGTTCTTTTAAGAAATTGGTCAAATTTTCTATAGCAACGCGAAATTTTAAGTCTTACATGATATGACCTATTAGTAATCACACTATTCACTTATTTACCTTTGCTACTCAGATACAGTAGAAGCAAACAATATAGCCAGCCCATCTCAGTCTACACTCATGCCTGAAGTAAACATTGATTGTCAGATAAGAAAATGTCTTTACTATATTATAATTCAATGTAAACAGCCAATCAATGCGTTCAAGCAGCTTGTCTTGACTGGGTATTGTCGGCGTTCTATGATTCAGTTTCTATAAAACTGAAGACTAAGAAGTGTTGTTGAAATGTTTACGATATTTGCTGCAAAATTTGTAAATTATTTATTTATTCATAGATCATTTAACACAAAATATAACTCCTATCCAGAAGATAAAGCTTTATTTAAATAAATCCTGTTAAATAACATAATTAATACATACAATACATTAAGTAGATATGAGCATAATGCTTTCTAAAACAAAATTATTGGATGTAAATCAATGGAAAGTTACTTACTTAATTAACGTTTAAAAAAAGACATGTTAAATTCGAAAAAGTATTCAACATAAACTTCATATTCATCACGCGCTGGGAAAACGTACAGACAAATACAGTGTGGTATGCAAATGTTCAAGGCTCCAAAACTTCCGAATCATTCTTACCGAATACTTTATGTACAATAGCAAAATAGTGCTGTCTAACCTACATATCGAAACAACGTTCAATCAAATATATATTTCAATATATCTTTAAAAACACAAAACCGTGTATGTCCATCATTTGATCGTAGCTATTTGTTTGTCATAGAATAGCATATCTGTTGTTGAATAATTCTTAGCTGCTGATCGAGTCCGATGTCTGTTTATGTTACAGTACGAAAGACAGGTTCATAAGCCCAATGTGTTACCCAGAACCATTGCACTAGAATTATATACAGTAACATTAACATTTGTTTGGGGACATAAATCTAATATAATTGTTTCTTTGTATTAGTTTTATCAAAATGAATTATCTAATGAGAACCCTTCCAACACAAATGCCACTGTTTAACTTCGGATGTCACAAGTTTTGAGAAACTCACAAATTATGTACCTCTTCCGGTTGATAACGAATACATTTACTACTTTGTTACTCAGTCCTTAGTCTCTCTTCTCTGACTAAGAAACCAAATATTATGTATAAGTGATTGGTATTTTATTATCATGACAAACCTCCTTTGGTATGTGTTCCAGAATGAAATCTAAATCGACTATTACAACCACAAGTTACATACGTTTATGTATTTAGATTTAAACAATCCACAGCTATCATGATAGGATTCCAACAAACCGCAACGAGACACCTTCATGAAAAATGACGTACAATAACATTACAATATCAAGAGGCTAGACCGTTAGTCTAACATTGTTTATAGAATTACTTTATCCGCTAGCAAATAGTACCTCGTCAACTGTTTGATGGAGGATCTCCGACAGTCACCTTGTCGGAAGTGGGGTATTTAAGTGTGAAAAGATAACAAATATTAAGTTCAAACTCACATGCAAGTGATGTTAAATATCAATGCATTAACTGCATATCCACACCCGTCATTTGTAGTCACACTGGCATAGTATACGAAATGTACAAAACACACATACCTTTAGAGATTTTGAGTTATACCCAATACAAACAGTGTTCTTCGTACACAGTATTTGAAACGCGTGTCTTAAGTGTTAGTGAATAAGACGTGTGCATACAATCACAGCATTACTCTTTGACGTAATGGACTTCAAACTATTAGTAAGTGGCATACTCGTTTTAAATATGTAAAATATCGATTCGATTAGTAGTACTTACTCATATCCTTACGCGACTACAGATACAAAGATTTAATTAAATGAATCCAAAACCGGAAGATAAAATGTTAAACGAAAAGTTCCTTTTATTAAGCATCTGTTATTCAATTAGACAACAAATGATTATACAAACGATCTTTGTTTCACAAAGTAAAGGAAATAAAAAGATTTAATGTCTTTCAAATTAGTATATGGGGATTCATTTGTACTTTATTTTGACATTCGTTGCTTTACAATGTTTATTGAATAATATATTGCATAACTCCAAAAGTATAAAAGAAAACTGCTTGAAACTATATACAATGACAGAGTTAAATGAGGAAAAGTAGAGTGCCCAAGAACTTTACCTTGCGTATTGTTTTAATTACCCCCCCCCCCCCCCACACACACACGCATACAGTGAGAGAGGATACTAAATGGAAGTACAGTGGTTGTATTGCCTTTTTTGGTAATAATTTCCCTTAATTATATTTTATTGTCCGTGTTCCGCATTCCTTAGTATTTGATAGACTGATTTTGAATTAGGAGTGCAACGAATCACCGAATTTCGAATATATCCGAGTCCATGGCTTTAAATCGGGTATCCAATTTGGGTTACGATATTTCGGTTCGGTACGTCTAGGCAGTTTCAAACAAGTACGCCCGGGGTAAAATATAATTATTGTACAATCAGCGCGCGTCATTTTATTCACTGCGTCGCAAGTACAAAAACAAACATGGTGTTTGAAAAAGTGTTGATCGATCCACCGGTGTCATTAAGGTCTAGTGTGTGGCGACATTTCGCATTTGAGAAAAAGCCCGGTGTGATCGATAAATCGAACGTTATCTGCAGAGTCTGTTGCGAAAATATAAGGTATCGAACGGGAAAAACAACAAATATGATGCAAAATTTGAAACAAAAACATAACGTTTAAATTGAAAGTAAATGTAAAACGTCGAGTCAAACTCCAAGTCAAACGGTTAGAACTACAGTATTGTGCAAGCCAACAACATCTGGTTAGATAGGAATTGCCGACGTTCTTACAAAAATGACGATGTACAATCGAAGTTCCGATAGACATTTGGTAATCACATAATCAATAGGTGTGTTTTTGGCAAAGGACATGCGTCCCTATTCTCTTGTTGACAATGGTGGATTTAAACATATGTTTAACACTTAGGACCCCAGATATGAGATGCCAAGCAAAATTCACTTTTCTGAAAAAGTTATCTCTTCAAAGGAGATGATGGAACATAAAATCAAAGCTGCTTCATTTGTTGCTCTAACATCTGACTCTTGGACCAGTAGAGCACTTCAAAGTTACAATACAATCACTGCCCATGTAATAGATAGTGAATGGAATATCAATAACTATGTGTTGAAACAACTACATTGTACGTTGTATAATTACATAATCTTATTCACCTGAGAACATTTCACAATTTGAACTGACTCAATCTCAAGGTGTAACCTAAAAAGAGCTGGAAGAAATCCATCCTTGACAAAAGACAATGCTGCCAATGTTTGCAATGCTGCCAAACTAACAAATCTCACCCATGTAAGATGTTTTGCTCATACTGTCAACTTGGCCAGCCAGAGGGGTCTACGAATTACACACATGGACAGACTGCTAGGTAGAGTCCAAAGAAGTGTATCCTTCTACCACAGAAGCACTAGTGCAGCAGCTGTTTTGAGATCAAAACAAGCATTACTTTCATTGCCAAGTCACAAGTTTATTAATGATGTGCAAACTTGGTGGAACTCTAGTTACGACATGTTAGAGAGATACCTGGAGCAACAGCCAGCAAATGAGGCAGCTCTTCTAATCAAAGATATAAAGAAAAATGCCAAGGACATACATTTATTATCAGAAGATGATGTGACTTCTGCTGAAAATGTCGTTAAAGTGTTGAGTCCGTTGAAGACTATCACAACAGTTATGTCAGACTCTAAGTCACCAACTTTATCGATGATACATCCTCTGAAAGAACAGATGATACTCTCCCTACAGGCCAGATAAAGTGACAGCACCCTGGTAGTTAATGTTAAAACTGCCATAAGAGGGAGTTTGGAATTTAGGTATATGTACATATGAAAGATAATTTCCATGTCCAAATAATTAATATAGATCTTTTTGTTTTCTATCACAGTGAATTTTAAAATGTTAAAACAATATTAATTGTAAATTTGTAATTATGTAAAATTATTGCACTGTCTTGCATTTTAATAAAGCGTTTGTAAAATAGCAGTTAAACGTTAAAGAAACTTTAAGAAATATAGATCCTAATAAATAGTTCTGTAACTTCTATACTTTATTTCTTAAATGTTACACAGCTCCAGATGTCTAACAGTTCCTGTATTAAAGTTCTAGTATTGATCCTAGATTCAAGTCTATGCCATACCTCTCAGGAGAAGAAAGGTCGAACGTATTCAGGTCTATGACAGCTAAAGCAGTCCAAATTAATCAGCATTATGGTCAAGGTTTGCCTCAGGTAAGTTTAGTTAAACAAAGTTAAAATGCACAGGAGTTTTAAAGATGTTTTTATAAATTTGAATGCAGAAAAAGATTTAATATTATATTTTAAGTTTTTTGTTTTTATTTATGAATGGGTAAATGTTTGTACTGACTCTATTGTTGCAGTGTCTTTGAAACCCAAAATGAAACTTTTCAGTAATCATATGAAAATTATTTCTGTCTGCTGTATGTAGAGGTGTACAATAATAAAATTTGATAAAAACATGCAAGGCTCGTAAGACCAGGTATCGTCAATATACACACTTTAAAGATACTATTCCAAATTCTCATACTGCGAGAGAGTAATAGTATACTCAGCGTGAGAAGGCTTTCGTGACCTTAACTCGCTCACCTATGTTTGCTGCTTATACAAACAACACTTGCAGCCGGACTACAACCATCCAATAGTCCTAAAAACCCTCCATGTAGCATAAATAAAGACGAACTAAATAGTTGATTATACTATGGGCAATTAAAAAGTGCTTTCGGACAAGGGAATGCAATTACTATCTTAATATAGTCAAGTAAGACACAGACAATAAATACGTAAATATTAGCTCTTGTTTGAAAATATATGATACAGTTTGATGAAGTTCTACACATTTTCCTAGTGAGACTGTAACTCTATAATACATTGAACACAAATATCTAAATTAAGTGGCACAAATATTAAGAACGTTGAGATAAAGTGTCGTGGGCCGTGTACCGGGTCAACCCATTGAAGGTCAATGTTACACACAGCTAAATTTACTTAATAGAAACGCAAAGTTATTTTTATTTTCAGTGTACATGCAAATTATCATTATCTTTCTCGATTTATGTAAATATATCGCAAAACAAACAACGTTTCATTATTAGAATTTAATACTTCGTCTACATGTAAATATATTTCTTTACAAGTATTGTCGATGCATATTTTCAGACAACATGCGTGTCACGTTGTCTTTTTCGCAAAGTTTGCAAAGTGCTACATGTATGTGATATGAATTTTTATGACTCTTTCTGAACATATGATTGAAATAATTATTTGTTTTCTTAAATGTTTAAAGTCGCGGCCGACCGTGGGATTTTTCCCTTTTTAGACTAATTAACTAAATATCTTAAAATGTGAAACTTGTATGATTGGAAAAACATAATAACCTTTTGAGATTTAAAGATTTCTTGTTGTTTCAGTCATTAAATATTGATTTATATTTTTGATGAATATTACCAATTGCAGTTTATGAATTTCACAGTTTTATTCCTGTTGGATAACGTGCTTTCCCTGTTTAGTATGCTAGTCAAAAATGATATTCCACATAACTTATTACATGTAAGGATACTAATTACTATTTGCAAATAAGAGAAATAACCCGGTTTTACTTATTTCTAAAATGTTTTCAAAGATATCTTTATATATCGTTTCAAAATAATCTCGCTTGAACACGATGTACACCTATAGTATGGTATTGTTTTGAGCAGTAACATAACTGTAACAAACAGCACGTCAGAGCTTCAGTGTTATGGTTATAAAGGCTCATTTTATACACATGCATCATGTCTTATTACATTTTAGAGTTTTCAAAACATTTCCTTTTTTATACATATTTGAAGGATCCTTCATGTCAATCGTTGAATATGTATTGAACATTGATAAGCAGACGGCCTAATATGCATGTATTAAACTCATGAATATAGGACAACTATGTTGTGTATAATACATTTGTTGTCGGACACTTGTTTGTAAAAAAAGAACTAAGAAGAAAAGTCTTTTGATTTATTTAGTATGATTATTATAGATAAGCAGAACAAAACAACGTATAAGTTTATTCAATTTCAAACTTATATAAAATGAACAAATGTGAATAGTTGAAATATTACATAACGTCATTAACAAATTTTGATTTTGCTACCATTGAAAATAGATACATGTTCAATGGCAAATAAAAGAGTTATAAAAAG
>JAUMHA010392220.1:0-11763 GCA_032359765.1 Saxidomus gigantea
TGTACGACAATAGCACGGATAACATACTGCATGTACAACCAAAACACAAACAACTTTCTGTATGTACGACAATAACATGGACAACATACTGCATGTACGACAATAACACGGATAACATATTGCATGGACGACAATAACGCCGACAACATACTGCATGTACGACAATAGCACGGATAACATACTGCATGTACAACCAAAACACAAACAACTTTCTGTATGTACGACAATAACACGGACAACATACTGCATGTACGACAATAACACGGATAACATACTGCATGGACGACAATAACACGGACAACATACAGCATGTAAGACAATGATAAGAATGACATACTGCATGTATGACAATAACACGGATATCATACTGCATGTACGACAATAACACAGACAACATACTGCATGTACGATAATAACAAGGGTAACATATTGCATGTACGACAATAACACGGACAACATACTGCATGTACGACATTCACATGGATAACATACTGCATGTACGACAATATTACGGACAACATACTGCATGTACGACAAAAACACGGACAACATACCGCATGTACGACAATAATACGGATAACATACTGCATGTACGACAATAACACGGACAACATACTGCATGTATAACAAAAACACGTACAACATACTGCATGTACGACAATAACACGGATAGCATACTGCATGCACGACAAGTACACGGACAACGTCAAGCGTAATATTTAGCATACTGTATCAATAAAATCACCCAAAGCTATGATTCGAGCACAGCTGTAAAATTTAGTGAAAGACAACTGATCATTAAAGTTATATAACAATAAAAAACAGAGGCCCATAACATTTAAATTTGCAAACGTTTGCAATTATCCCAGAATAAGCGTCAAAATAGATTTAGTCAGTATGCGTGATACACCCTCTGGGATATCAGGTTCAAATCATATCTCTACATTTATTTGAAGGAATTACGATAGTGTGATGAGTAGATAATATTCATTACAATTAAATCACAAATACATGCCAAATAAGGACGTGTGAACGTATTAATTGCTGAAAAATAAGCAGCAGTACTTATCAATATAGGTTCGGTCATGTAGCATGATGCAACATCTATGCAATATCACTTTCGTGTCATTTTGTTTTTGACCAAGTTGCAGAGAATACAATGCAATTTTTATAAATATAGTGCAACTGAGAGTCGGGCAATTGTTCGAGACAATTCACTTGACAAAATCACGTCAATATTTTGATATGAAAACATAATTGCTTCTGAAGCAAATGTTGCAATTTCATTATTTATCTAGTATCATGAAAACTATTGTTTTGTTTTGTACTCATAGCAAAGTAATCACCTACCTTACCGTTTCCTGTAAATAAGATAGTATTTATAGATTATCCAACACAAAAATAATTGACATGTTTACCACAAAGAACAACACAGAGTACAAATAAAAAATTGTTTAAGTTAAACCTCTTTACAAATGAGATGTATCCTATGTTTTGACTGCAACCAGCGCTGACCAGTGCACTTTCATTTGGGTAATACTTGACCGGGTTCTCTCATTGGCTAAAACATCTACACACGTTTCTTCTATAACCACGTGGTAACGGTTATATTAAAGGGGTTACAACAAGAACAATTTGTGAATAGGTTGATATTTTAATATCAATAAACATAGATTTTAATTGCCCAGTTTATTTCATTTTATTCAGTCAATGTATAAAGACGAATTATAACAACTTCAATGTAATTATTATTATTCCACTACAAGGGTACTTTCTGCTTAAAATCACTATCTGGTAAGCCTCTGATCTTCACAGCGTGGGGTACATTAATTAATAACCCTGTGAAAGTGATAGCAATAAATTATGCTTATACTGATGATGTGGTTTCCACAATGTCATGTCCTGATAATGGAGAATTTATTAATTGTAGAAAGAAAAAAAATGTCATAATTTGGAAGTAGTAATGTATTCACATCTTTTTTAAATGCATGATTATATCAGAATTTGTGTTACCTGTTACCGTTTATCAATGTATTCAGCCAATCAGCAAACAAACACACATAATTACATTCCCTTAGATAAATGGTATACTTCGTATATTCCAGGGCTGTGAATGTTACATGTACAGTAGGCACTTTTAGCGCAAATTATATTGACTTACCATGAGGAAACTTTGCAAGCTGATGTATATTCAAAATTCCATTCCCTTTCTTTTTTCTTCTCAGTACTAGTCGTTCAATAACATGAATACATTAGCTTGAAACATTTTTTTTCATTAACTCGGAGATATTAAAATGAACTTGTTATGCTAGGTACGTTAGGTACCTGTCACTGTGGCTGCCTTGATACATATGTTTAAAAGTTTCAAAACTAGAAAGTAAGGAAAAGAAACTCATTTGGAAAATTTAAATTTAATCTTCTTATAAACTGAAGAAAAAAAGATAGAATGGCACAAATATAAATGGCTTACTTTGTTATTTGTACTCTTACATGAGTTTAACGTCCGTTCTAAGTACACTGTGTTCTAGCTGAAATTGAGCCTTAGTTTCGGAAACAATCATTGAAAGGAGACAATTTTTCTTCTTCTTTCTCGAAATCGATGAGTGACTGCTACACTTTAAGTTAATACAATCCCGATCGTTTTGTTAACCTTATTATCGTATTATTAGCCAGTCCGTCGTTAGATCTTATTAAAACTTTAAAGAATAAAGATGCAATAATGTTCAATCGGAAAAGTATATATCATTGAACATTTATGCTGTCATGTTCAAAACAAAAGGCCTAATATCATATATACCTCCGGTAAACCATTAGTTAACAGTAAATGTTTCTTTATTTCTTTGTTTCTTTTTTTCACTCGAGTAATCATTAGAACTCGCTTAGCCATCAAACTAGTAGAGACGTTTTGCTTGCGTTTGACCACAGTCCGTTAAGTAATGTGTTCTGGATTTGCATGCCTAAAAAGCGTTAACAGTTTCGATGAACGTTGTCCCTAGTATTGTTTTTCATAATATTGAAATTAAAACAAGCACTTTTAATTATGTGGTATGATACATGGCTAATTTTGCTGCATGTTTGCGTTGTGCAGTGTGGTAAAATTTATTGAAACATGAAAGGAAGTGGCCTTTTCTGAGCTATAGTATTAAGTTCAAAATGTGGCTGCTGCTTAAATGAATCCAGTGTGCTACCATTGCAATAACACAATACACATCGGCCACTTTTCATACTCTTCAGCTATCCGATTGACGTTTGGCTAATGAATTCAAGAGTATTTATTGAGTGGTCCTCTACAGCAAATCTAAAATATGACTGTTTAAACATTTGACATACATTACGGTTCGTTAAACGGGTGTTCCTTTGAAAGCTTCAAAATGGAAAAGTTTTACTATTAACTGGTATAGTTTACCTAATTAAGCCTAAAGATCATGGCGCTTATAGCTTTACAGTCATATTTGATCATTCAAACTTAATTATTAAAAATCTATTGTTTTGAAAATTCGCTCGACATGTAGTAATTCGACCCCTCAGTTATTCTGATATCTATGACTAACTTTTAGCCAAAGTAAATTATTTTGCTAACATATCATACAATAAATCAATAACATTGCAACACTTATTGTCTAATCAGATGTTAATATAATCAATAGATACTACACAGTGAGTTGTTGGTCACAGCAATTTTGAAAGTAGTTTTTATTTTAAAGCACGTAAGATATATTATTATATTATTATTATAGGTCGACCTTGAACAATGTTTTGTAATCACAAGGCCTAAATCAGCTCACCATTGTATTGTATCATCAAAGAATGATTGTTTTGTCATATGCTTTTAAAACCGACTATATGTCAAAGTTATCTTACATTTTACAACGCATTAATGTATGTTGATTTGCTACATCTGACAAAACCGTCTGTATTCTGCCAAAGGCAACACTTTATTCGCGAAAGCAATCGAATGCGAAACAGTGGCTTTTCATACATTTAATTTCAAAGTAAATCAATTTTTAAAATTTGTGATACTCGACAGTTAATAACGGATCCTCTTTCACTTGAAATTAAAACGTTACATAAAAATTAAAGGGTATCATTAATTTTCGGATGTTTGGTTCAATCAAATAAACGATTACCTTTCAAATCTACAAGTGTTCAATTTCCTGTCTTCCTTTTATTTTCGAAATGAGATCTAAACATTTACGTACTCTAGCTTAAAAGTTAATATAAATTATTCTGCATGAGATATTTTCATCTAGTACACTTTGATGTTTAAGTGACTTTGTCGGTTCAAAATTAAATGGTTGAAAAGCCTAATAACAATTATCCGATGATATTATAGATATATCGTTTACACTATTCTCAATCTGTTGTTGGCCATTTGAAATAGTTAGAATCATTAAAATAATGGCACTTCGCCTATACAAATATAAAAAAAAACAGTTTTATTGCTAAAATATGATACTGATGAAGCTATTTATAAGCATTATTTTTAATAAAGAGTAATATACATTCACTATTAATTAGATTAAAGCGTTTCAAAAAAGCAATGTATATTTCATTCTGAATCAAGTTTTTCTGTTTCAAAAGTAAACTATATCAATCAGTTTCCTTCTGTATTTTATAAGCAAAGGCCTGAATAGTTCTTGATGTTGAAAATATCGTTATAAAGCTAATGAATATATTTAAATCAGAGCAAGTATCTCAATCTTAATAGTTGTGATATTCTGCTATATTTAGCAATTATGTTATTCTGAAAATATGCCTGTGTGTGGTAGATATACTCAACTTAATTATGAAGGTTAGCTTAAATATTCTTATGCTCTAATTGTATTCTCTCAAACGAGCATGAATCATTTACCATCTCTGAACATACACCTTTTCTAGTACAGAAAAACACAACAAATGGTACAGTTATGTTAGAGGGATTGTTGTTGAGCCGTCGAACTTTTAAAGAACGGGAACAGGGGTATATATATTTCAGAAACATCTTGTTACGGCGACCTTGGTGAAAAATTCAAAAATATCTCTTGAATCCGTACATTTATTAACAGAAAAATGCATTTAACTAATGCGTGCTCATCAAGAATACCACAATAAATCATTAAACTGATACGGTCCTATTGTATATACTATATAATTATATGTAATTTTACACACACGCGCACAGGTGCAAAAAAAAGCTGTTTATAGGCCTAAATTTGCTGAAACACTTAGTTTTTCTTGAATATTTTCGAAACATAACCGTCCTTTGCGGCTTCGCTCTTCCATGTTTTTTTAAACAATCTGTCCTAAATAGTGTTCATAGCACTTGTAGTCGCACCTCATCTCCTTAAACTATGAGTACCGTAATCGTCGGTATTTAGTCATCCGCTTACTTAAGTTCCCCTTACTAATTCCCTGCACCTAGTATAGGACAGACGACCAGATTTGCAAAATCTATACTCGTTTTTCTTTTTGCAGTAAGACAATTGTCTGAAAAGGTAGCTTTCTTCTGAATGTGAAAGATTTCCCTTCGGAAAATATTGTTGCACAGTACCGTAAGGGCAAGTTGTATTATTAGTCTTTGAAATTAAACCCGTTCACCTTTTTGAGTTTGGTTTATTTTGCTTGACCTTACATTTAACTCCAAATACTCGTCATGAAATGAGATGTCTGAACATTTTAAATTGATCAGTTCTGAAACTCTTAGAAAACTGGCGAAACTTAGTACAACAAACACTAGAGATCTTAAATTGTACAAATTAGCTGAATTCGGTGGATAGAGATTAATTAAATAGTTTGAGAATAATCTCTGAAATAAATGTGTTTTTCTTTTCTACTGGCCCTCCGCAGACTTTCTTGGCTGTCTGTAGCAGAAAAGTACTGTTTAAGACTCGCATGGATTAAGAACCCCTGAAACGTCGTGGGCCCACTTCAAGGCGTAATAACGTGTTCAATAACAGCAGAAGATTTCTCCTTTTGAATCAAGTTTACCAAAAATAAAGCCACACGAAAGTCTAAAGCAGAATGAATTCTATTAATTTTCATCTTTTTGCACCATGAGATCCACTTTTTAAAATGACACACGTATGAACTTCTGGTATTTTCAGATTTGCTCTCTAAAGTCGGGTAACTTGTTTGCAAGGTGCTTAAGATTTTGGTTTTCCTCTGTTGAATGAATGTCTCTCCAATGGACCATATTCCGAATTTGAAAATATCTGCAACATTTAATGTAAAAGAGAATTGAATACGTTTTAATTTATTTAATTTTATATCTATCTAAACTTTTAAACGATTGCATGTATATGTGCTGTATCGAACATAAATGAGGTTCCAGCAACCAGTACTGTACCTATTATGAAATAAGAATCGACAGTTTGAGGTTCCAGCGACCTGTACTGTACCTAGTATGAACTAAGAGTCGACACTTTGGGGTTCCAGCGACATGTACTGTACATAGTTTGCAATAAGAATCGACACTTTGAGGTTCCAGCGACCTGTACTGTACCAAATATGAAATTAAATTCCGACGATTTTGAAAATCCCAGCTACCTGTATTATAACAAACATGAAATTAAACCGACAGCGACCTGTATTGTTCAGAATATGAAATTTGAAATACAGTGACCTGCTGAGTTAAATTCGTGCGTCCTACACCAAAATCATATGATATTGTTTGCGAATAAACCCAAGGTTGTTTCGATGACCTCTAGCTGTATTGTGAAGATAGAACAATATTGATCGGAAATCCCGTTTCTACTAATAAAACAGATTAAATTTACACACCTGTCAAAAATGACAGAACATTCAAGTTATCCTGGCGTCTAATTTTATAGCTAAAACGGAACATCTGACCCAAACACGGACCTTTTGTTTTTCCACTGAACAAAAATAATTGAATCATGAAACTCTAATGCATCCTTGACATAATGTTTCCATGTAAATGAATTGCCTTCAAATACCAGGGACCAGAAAGCGGCAGACTGCCATCTGGGAACTACTAAGGTGTCCAATGCGTGACTTTACATCAAGAGTAAGATTGTTGTGCACGCTAAATTAATTTGGCGAACAATCCAATTGTTTTCCCCTGACCAGTCTTCAGAAAAGGCGCTCACAGCCTCGCATTCGGGATCCCAAAATTTGGCATTGTTCCGTATTACGTTTCTGCTATCTTGATTTGAAAAGCTGTCTATCGCGAAGGGACCCCACATTTTATCTATGAATGCACACATTTTTTTGGAAACGCCCCAGTCATCTTAATCTACGATCCTTAAGTAAGAATCTGCGGTTTCGTTTTCAGAACGAGGAACCCATTGAATGGAAAGATTTATTTTGCTTTCCTTACAGTAATTAAAAATAGACAAGGCTAACGCTTGTAAATCTGGCTTAGAACTACCCGACTGAATAATGATTTAGCAGTTTTTATTGTCAGAGAACCACTGAACTATTCTATTTAGTATAATTGGTGACAATGCGCGCAATCCCCATTCTATACATTTAAGTTCTCTCCAAGTGGAGCTTCTAACTTTTTCGTCGTCCGACCATTGTCTATGAGCAACAACGTTACCAAAGCGGGGCGAGAAACTTGCACAAGCGACATTGCTAGCATCAGACTAAACGGGAACTGAAATTTGTGTAACTGGAAATAAATCCATGCAGTTAAGGCTATCTAAATTGTGTAACAAGAAATCTAACTTCCTGAGCTCTGAAAAAGTTTACCTAACACTAAATGCATGGAGGCTAACATACCAGCAACGTTTGCAAATCTACGGGGAGTAACTGTGTCGAGATTCGAATTTAAAGCTGCAATTTCTTGTTTTAAATTATGAACCCTCTCCGAGGTGATTTTGAGTACACCCGACTTTAGATCACGTTGTGATTTGAACCCAAACAGACTTTTTATCGTTTGCAAGAAAACCGGACTTGTGCAATGTGTACCTAACGAAATCTGAGCCTGTAAGTGCTTGATAGAAAGACGAGTTAACTGACCAACCATCGTCTAAATAGACTTAATTTGTTATGCCACGAGATCTCCAGTGTTTGTCAAGCTCTCTCAAAATTGTTTTGAAAATTAATCCTGCTGAGCATAAACCGAAAGGCAACACAGTGAAAACGTAATATTTAACCGTGTTATTTTGCATAATAGAAAATCCAAGAAAAGTTTGATGCTCTGTTTCGATATCTATATGATGATATCCGGACGTTTAATAAAATTTAAACATGTATCCCCCCACTTTCGTAGATTCTATATATTCTAAACCCAGTTTCACGTTCTCGAAACACATTTTTTCCTTCCAAAGATACTTATTTACGTGCCGTAAATCGAGTATCAACCTTTTCTTTCCAAAACGATTTATGGACACTGTTAGCGGATTGACTACTAAAGGTTCAAAAGGAACCTCTAAAATTAGCCCTGTATCTAATAATTCAGAAATTGCATCCACAATAAATGGCATGTTTTCTCTAGCGGGTTTGATTGTTTTTTTTTTTAAATTAACTGATTCGGGGGTATTAATAAAAAAGGAATTCTGTATCCGTTTTAATTACGTCAACAATATAATTACTTGCTCTGATTTCTTGCCAAAATTAAATTCTGTTTGAGTCTGCCCTTTACAGATGTTGAGGGTGAATACACATTTTCTTGGATTTCGAAATATTCTTTATGATCGTAAAAAGTTTGAACGTTAAAAGAATACTCAACTTTGAACTCGTTACTGTCTGACGTTTGATGCTGATCACTGCTTTCTGGACAAGGAATCGTCAGAGACGGATTTAACGTTGAGCTGGAGTTTCTGGTTGAAGATGTCGTGAGGGCAGTTTGATCGGTAATGGCCGAATTTTCCACAGGCAAAACATTGGTCGCTTGGTCTTGGACCGGAAATAAATCTCGGACGCCACTGCATACTGAACGAGAAGGGTTGAAAATTACCTTGTGTTTGTGCGCCAAGTGGTGGCTTGAGAGAGCTTCCGAAAGCAACAGGAAACATACTTGGAGGATAAGGATAATAACGTGAAGATGTGAATTTTCTCTTATCTGTATTTCGTTTCGAATCGCGTTCCTTCGTAATAGACAAAGCTGACGTTTCTGCCTTTTTATCTTTTTGCTTTCTTCCTTGTCGCTGACAAGGTCGTCCTGTTCGTACTGGGAGACGGTTAACCAACCGGCTGGCGATTTGTCGGCTAGCCTGATGATCTTTTTGCGGTGGTTAAGTTTCCCTGTGAGCTGAGCACAAATGTCATCAATTTCACAATTCAGTAACGGAACAGTCAAGAACTGAGCTTTTTGAACTAAAGTTATTACATGTAACTCACAGTTAAAGTCAATCTGCTTTTGATAGCCCTTGGAACTAGCGGTTCTGGGCTTTACTGCCGGGATTGATTCAGCGCTCGCCGGTCTGAAATGTTATTTTTAAATTCCGTGAACTTTGTATCGAAATAATTTTGGAAATAGCTTTTAATTTCCTAGAGTGAATCCGACATAATGTCCAAAAAACAACTTTGCAAATTTCACTTCTTGGCGGTTTGATGAAAGAAACTCGAATGGCTACTTCAATAAAACGCACAATTCTCGTGATAACTTACCGCCAAAACTACTGACCACTACAAATTACCTTATATGGATAAAACACGGTGTATGCGTCTGACAATAAATACATGAAACAAATTAGATAAAGTGTTTTACTTTAAATTAACATGCAATCAATTATTTTTCCAAATTAAAGCGGGGAGGATCTCAATTAAAGTGGTTATCTGCCAAAAAGTTATTATCCTGAAACACCAACCAGGTGCAAAACAAAAAATATTAGGTTGTCAGTCTTATTAGAAGTTGCATGTAAAAAACATACATGTATACATTTGGCGATGTCACAAAACGCTTCCAAAACTGAGTTTAAGTAAACAGGCACTATTACCTGGAAAAACAGTAAATATGTTGCAATCTTCTCTCACATAAAGACTTGATGTAGCAATAAATATGTGCAGTTAGACAGAGAATAATAGTTTGGGAGCGTGGATGGAGAAAGTTTATCTGGCAAGGTGGATGAATTTATGGTGAAACTAGCTTCAACATAAGTAAACAATATGCAGACTGGACACACGCAGACAAAAAGTAGTTCTCATTTTAAATTTTATTTATGTCAGAATAATGTACACAACGAAGAAATATATCATGTTAATTATAATACCGCAGATAAATTTGATAGATTCCGATTGGTCAATAACATCTGTATATGAGACCGCTTACACCAAGTGGAGCCTCATCATTTTTTACTTTGTTTACGTTCAAAACATAATGGCCGCCGTGCCACCGATTCGATTTTCTCAACGACGTTTGTAAGCACTGCACACGTTTTTCGGAATAATTCATTCAAATTCAAAAACTTTAAAACTTACAGTGATGCTATGTTTACCTTTTCTTCTTCACAGACAACACGGGATACGAACATAAGATCTCATTCCAGTCGATCAAGCTCCTTTTCCATAAATGATTGAATCCCAGTTTTCTTTAATAAAAAACACTGTCACTGACACTAATTAGTACTCTTCAAATTAACAGTTTTCCATTCTGCAATTAACTGCTGCTGACAGGACATTCATGTACAAATTCAGCGTCTGGAATGACGGTATAAAATACCGCCAGATCAGAGGAAAATCTGAAAACAAATGTCCTTTTCTATCCTGATTATGCACGATTTCAATTGTCTAACTATGATAAAGTGATGTCCTTCTCTAATAAAACGCTGCTTATCCTTATTTGTGTCACATGAATTAGCCGAAGGAATAAATTGAAACTTTGACATCTTTGAATTAAATACACTAGGTAAAAATAATGGCTACCAACACATTACTGCCTCGATGACGTAGACTTGAACTGATGACGTAATAAATTCGAAATGGGACCAGTTTAACGGAAATGTTCTATTATGCGACTGTATTTACAAAATTTCATACTAGTGTAGAGCTTTGCTTTTGAGTGGAATACAAGCCACAATATTATTTTTCTTTCAATTAAGTAGTTCTCACACACATGTCACGTGGTCAACTGCCGAATATCAAAACAATTATCCGGCACCTGTTATCGGGCCGATAATGCTGCAAATGACAGGATAATAGGAAAATTCGTGGATTAAGCCTAACCATAATAGTTAAATGAAGGACAGGTTGCGATTTGTTGCTAGGTTCTAAACGTTGGCTATTATAAAACGTCCATACAGACGGGGACAACAATAGTCGAGTAACGACGAACATTTTTGATTCAGGATGTGTCAATTAAAGTCACTAAACAATCTAGATGTCATGGTAACGATGTATATTTCAGGGAAGGTCCACATGTCTTCGTTTTCAAAAACTCGTTAAGGTAACTTGTCCAAAACAAAATTGCTATTAGTGAAAAACCTGTTTCAGTGTGTTTTGCTGCAAATATTGTTGGTTATGGTTATGGTTTAAGGTAGAACACTATTGTCTTTCGTGCGTGGGATGCATGTTTTTTTTTCTTCATTTCTTTTCCTTTCATGCAAACTGTGTTTCTTTTGGTCGGGATATCATAATATTGTAGTATACTGACACTAATAATTCATGTAAAGAGAACTTTAAATTAGTGAAGTGTTATGAAGAACGGATACATTTTGAAACATAGTCTTGCTAGTTGACGAACAAAGACTCAAAGTGACAGATTCAGTGGAAATAAAGACACTAAAACATAGTTAACACCATAATCAACATAATATTGTTTGATGTTTCTGTATCAAATGCATAATTTGAAAAATATCTGTAAAAACAATAAGAGCGTCT
>JAUMHA010392231.1:0-11763 GCA_032359765.1 Saxidomus gigantea
AGTGAAATATCAATTTTATTTCACTCGTGAACACCAAACAAATAACATTTTCACTCGTGGCTACGCCACTCGTGAAAATATCAATGTTTGGTGTACACTTGTGAAATAAAATTGATATTTCACTGAAACTAACAAATATCCTCTATGTATTGATTTTTCATTAATATTGTTTTCTGCTTTTTAATATAACATATTGTGGTCACTCTTGTCCTTTAAATATAAGTTTCCAACTTCGTTGGCTATGTTGCCTTTTTTTTATTTTATTTTATTTTCTTTTATCGTCAAACGTTTCTCTCTGTATTGTAAACCACAGAAACGAATCTTCTTTTAGGATCAACCACTGATGACAACAAGACTAACGAATTGTTTAAAACTCTCTGCAACAAAATCAGGTACGATTAGAACCGGTTTCTAACGAACTTTCGTTGTAAAGTTTCTGATTGATTACGTCATTAAAATTTGCGACAGTTAAAATAACGTATATACGGTCAGAAAGAAATGTTTTAATTAACCTCTTTTAGTGCATTTTGCGTTAAAATATGGTCGCCGTTAAGATGCGTGCGGCCATTAAAACCGTATATACCGTCGCAAATGTCAAAATTACAGCAGGAGTAATATAATAGTGAAATCAGCAATTGAATACAATCACAAAATTCCGTATCTGGTATAACATCAAGTTTGTCTGAACTTTCAGAACGGGGGTAGGCTGTAAAATTTCATATATCTTTTTTATTCAATGGTAAATTTCCTTCAAAATTTGTATTTGAATCAGTGAAAAGATATATTTAATGAAAATGGCAACTCTTTGAGCCTTTGAAACATTGCTTGTTCTTATGGGTCTTATACCTTAAATGATGTTTCCATTTTTTTTAAGTTGTTGATATCATGCATGTATCCTGATTTTGTTTAGATGTACCTGTACTTGTTGTTGCCCTAAGGATGTGGTCACTAAACTAGATGACGTTATTTGTAAACTGGATAAAATGGAATCGGGCTTGAAGCAGGCGATTAGTCCTGTGCTTAGCAAACGTAGTCCTAAAACACAGCGAGCGTTAGAAGGTAATCATGACATACGTTATTTAATTGACATGAAATGAACCTTTGTTCTGTTGGACTTTGCAATCAACAACGACATCTATTTGGTTTCACGTGAAATACAAGAAACAGTCGTCATAGTTTAACTCTCATTTGCTCAAAATACGTATCATAACAGTACTAGTCATGGCATACACCAGGTGCCTATTTAATCAAGGCAAAATAAATTACCAACGCAGGTAATCTTGTTGTGATCTGCCATGTCAAAATGTGAATGCAAAAACAGTGCAGAAACTAATTGTTCAGGTGCTTGCTGTTTCTGAGAAGTTGTCACGATCTGAATTGAACAATGACTTTCAAAGGACTTGTTTTTTCCCGCAAAAGGCGGAGGTATATTGTTTTTGCGTTGTCCGTCTGTCTGTCCGTCCGTCCGTCGTCTGTCATAACTAAGGAACCAAAGGATAGAATTTCATAAAACTTAAGATAAGTATGCAATATCATAATGCCGCGGCGCACGCTCAGTATCTCCAGAGTTATTGCCCTTTAATCGTGATTTTCTTCTATATTCAATATGAAAACATTAAAATTCTGTATCTCTGGAACCCGTTATCAAAATTTAATTGTATTTGGCTCAAATACTTTAATGATCACTCTTTCTAATATCCACACCCTGTCCCTGATCTTTGTAGAATTGAGGCCCTCAAGGGGGTGTAGCGCTTTTCTTTTCTTAAATAGTGTATATAGAAACTTACAGTGCTGATTTAATTTATTTACAACAACTGAGTTCTGTATGACTGTAAGATGCAGAAAAAATAATAGGCCCCAGTGGGGTGGTGAAATTTTAAAAATGCTTCTTTTTTCTGAAAAGGCTTGTCGGAATTTTAATTTTGTTTGGCACAAATAGAAAATTTTGTTTTTTCTCAAACAACGAAAAATTTAGAAACTGGATTTTTACAGAAATAATGCCCTTAAGGGAAAGTAGTGCTTTTCTTACATAATTATTCTATATAGAAACTTAAAAATTCTTTTTGTCTGAAACTAGTAATACTGATTTGATTAAACTAACAACAACTAAGTTCTTTATGCCTGTAACTTGAAGAAAAAAAATTATCTCGGAGATGAAACCCCAGTGTGGTGGTGAAATCTTAAAAATGCTTTTTTTGCGGAAACAGACAAACCAATACACTTTCCAGTTGTTCTTTTTCAGTTATTCGCTTCATTTTGCGGGGAATATCAATTCACTGAATTTGCTTATCTTATTATATAAATTGAGGTATATCATGATTTATCAAGTATTTACTTTTTTACTACTTTACATGTAAGAAAGACATTTGGAGGACTCGTTCTTCACGTGCCGAAGTGGTCAACTGTTATGTTTGAGATTGTGCATAGGGTCTCTTTCTCTCTAACAGAAAATATGAAAAGACTGTATTTGTCGACTGAAAGTTTTATTTATGCATCATATAGAAACCTCACATTCGTGTTTGTAGTTTGTTGTTATGGAAGAAGTTATTTTTATGATAACTAGTTTTAGAAAGTAAACCAACTTCGAGCCATGGTGACTTTTTCAACTTTGACCCCAAAAATCCAATCAAAAAATTGGAAACAAAAGAGGAACAGTTTTGGAAATGGTTAATACACACATATCTGTATCCACTCTCTGCAAAAAGTGAAGAAAACGATGGGAAGCTAAACTCTGAGAAACAACAACTTGAGGCCGAAAGGAGGAAGACGAATGAGCTTCGAAACCTCAGGTACATGTGTTCAACAATGTCTTCTTATCTCATTTCTTGTCTTTATATCTATTTATGGTATTCTTTTTATCTGCTTATTATTTAGATTTCAAACTTAAGTTTTGTTTTGTTCGTTTAAAATCACCAGATACCTCAGTTTTGACAGTTGATATTCAGTTCTGGTGCGTACTTACGTCAAAGTGTTTCCTTTTAACTTCCTCTGTAAATCAGTTGCTTAACATTCTAGTATGATAAGTCTGGTTTGATGTGCTTGACCTGAAGATACATATGCATATTTTACATATAGTCGTTGATATTACAGTTCATTAAACTACTTTTCATTTTCTAGCCAACGTGTCAGGCTTTCGCCCGAGCTTAAAGAATGACCAGATCTACTACTTTTCGTCTGCTGCAATTCTCAGCATATCAATACACTTATTTAAGACATTTACCTTGGTTTAACGCTGCCTTCACCAACACATTCATTTTCTGTTGTCATATGATAATGTTCCTTTTTTTCAGAAATAAGGCGAGTCTTGCCTATTTGCTGATCAATGCCCTTTTTATCACGCTAATCTTCTTCCTTCAAAAAACCAATCAGGATACATACGGACAAGTGTCAATTAAAATCACCTGTAACGATGGAGACACTTTTCTGCTAGAACCAATTAGCATGACATTCACTGTCATGTTTGGAATTCTTCTGGTATTTGAATTATGTATTAATATTTGAAGTATTGTAAAATGATAATGTAACATTTTTACAAAATATATGACCAGTGGTTTCAAATACTTATTCCAAAAGTCCGTTTCGTATAGTCTCTGTGTCTTTTGTCTTCATAAGTCTTGTTCTTTAAAATAACTAGCCCTAGATTGAGTACATATGTATCCAAATCTTGTAACTTTACATCAGCTATATTAGATCTATAAATAAACAATATATCCTTGGTCCACAGCACGGTCAGCGAATAAAGATTCACCAATATTTCATATTTCACGAGCTGTTAGTTTTCTCTGGTAAATATAACGCCTATATCTAGAAAAAGGTATTGTTTTGACTTTTATCCATATAAAGTCTTGAATTAAGTAGAAACTTAATATTGACGGATTCAAAACGCTATCGACGTTATACATGTAAGCTGTAAGCGTTGTTAAAAATTGATGAGGGGGAGAACTGTTTTAACAATGATACATTTTCTAGTTTAGTCATATGCGTTTTTTTATTTCTTTGTTTTGACCTTCCAACGTATATTTATGGATGTAAAAGTGTTCTGATTTGGAAAAAAACCATAAAAATCTTTGAAGATAATGCTTCAGATTTCCGCAAACGTTGATTGCTACCGCATGCAAATGGTTTCGTCTCTGCTGTTGTTTATTAGCAGTATAATCTGGGCTGTAA
The DNA here is from genome assembly GCA_032359765.1 of Saxidomus gigantea. Classification (NCBI taxonomy): domain Eukaryota; kingdom Metazoa; phylum Mollusca; class Bivalvia; order Venerida; family Veneridae; genus Saxidomus; species Saxidomus gigantea. Next base: position 4,168 of record JAUMHA010392231.1, read on the forward strand.
TTATTTAAAACGTGATGAATTATAACCAAGGTGTTATTTTGTACCAAAGTATTTATCATTAACGAATTTTTGACATTTGTTTCAGGTGATTCAGTTTCTGTGTATGATTGTTCATCGAGTGAAAACGTTCTTGCAGATCAATTCTATCACAGCACTCAGAAAAGATTTGGACGTCGATCAACTTTTCTTGGATGTAGTTAATGAAATACTTGTACGTAGCTTCAAAAATTGAATCAGTTAGTTGGATTGTAAGGCAATAAGAAAAGATTTTGTTGATCTAAATGCATATTGTATGATTTATTAAAACTGTCGGTTTTTTCGAGAAAAGTTGCTTCTTGATTATTTTCAATGTACATGTCTTCATTAGCAAAACCAAATTCATTATACTGTTTACCATTGACTTCCTACATTGTTCCATGGGATCAAAAGCTGTCTGTAGATCTGCAGGATGGTCGCTAAATCATTCAGAGACTTTATCTGCGCAAAACGAAAATCCGCTATTTAGACTGATGGATCTAAGTCTGTGCTAGAATGTAAGAATAAAACCATTGTATCAGTACTTTTCTCCACAGACCTGGCTTCGTCGTTTGGTTTCTTACCGGCTGCAAACTTATATTCAAACTCCTCTGTGAGTAAACAAACAAGTGAAATGTGCTTTTAGTTTTAATATTTTACACCGAAACTGATATTCTATGGAGCAATTATATGGCCAAAATTATTGCTCTAGATAGTGCTTGAAATAAACTGAAAGACATTGTACTATAAAGAAACTAAAATGAAGTAACGTTTTACAGGCTTTATTTCTTTCCTTATACTTTTCATGAAAAGAAACGAGAAAAAGACGCAAGAGAACCCGTCAAAACAAACGCCTCCCTCAAGAAAAAGCACTACAAACTGAAATCCTATATTGAGAAGGAAATAAAGTATATTTCAAAATATATCTTTTGCTTGTAGTTATTGATTCTGTTATGTCTGTCTAGTGTTTACAAAAAATACTGAAATTTCTATCAAAGACGGCGAAAACAAAATTTCAAAAAGTTGTTTCGTAGATCTCTATCTTAATTGTGCAGATCTTTAATACTTAAATTTCTTCAAATACTCGACAACATTTGAGAGCAATACAATTAATTAAATCTTAAAGCGGCTGTCACTAACACGGTTGCCAAATCAAACTATCCACTTATTTCAGAAAACAGGGCCTTTTAATGCATGCTAAATTTGCTAGAAAGAATGATAGAGGATCTAGTGAGGATGCAGTTGATGGTTCGTTTAGAAATGAATTCAAGAAGGATTTAGGAAAGTTCAAAACGTTATACAAAACCATTGGAAAGCTTAACAGCTCAAAGGCACAAAAATTAGTCTCAAGTAAAAGGTATAAGTTTTTTTTCGGTAGCATTTTGATATAATGTACAGCACGGTATACTTACATGAAGGAGCCCGAATGATTTCAATAAAAGTTTGTTCATTTTAAGCTGTTTAATCCTTAAAAATATGCTAAATCATATGCATTTGATAAAACAAATAATAATCTGGTTAGAGTCCGATGACTTAGCAATAGCCGTCTCATTAAATGACAACGCTTTAAACATTCCCTACACTTGCTTTTATATAAGCGCCTTGAGTTCAGTATGCATAGAAATGAATAAAGATAAGGAAGGGAATAGCATTAAGAAAATCGAAGGAAAGTTTTACGTTTTCTTTATTTTTAGTTTTGTCGAAGGCCACATTGTAAATAAAGATATGTCATTTGTTTCTAACATATCTTAATGTGTTATACCTTAATTAAATAAAGAAATTCTTCTTGTTATTATTGTTGTTGTTATCCGGAATCAACGATTTTAAAAAAAGAATACATATATTATAAGTATAAAAGAATTTGTGATATAAATATAACATAATTTCTGATAAGCAGACCGTCCAAATGTAATCAAGTTTCGCAATTATGTGATTTTATATCAAAATGTATCTTCTGTGTCTTTCTTTCTAGGATTTTGTTAAAAACATAATCCCTGAACTTATTAAAGGCGTAATTGTATGTTACTGTAGCCTATCATTTTTCTGAAAACTATCGACACAGTAAAGTATTGTCTATCATACTTGCTTATATTGTTTGCTTTCATATGCGCAAGAACCAATGGAAAATGACTGAAATATTTTAAGCTCTCTTTGACCTTTCAAGGAATAAACAAAATCTAAAAACTACATTTTCGTAATAGTTTCAGGGAAGCGTTTTTACTACAGAATCAACAAGATACAGCAAGTGTGAGTGACAAGTCTGAACTAGGAGATCACGCCAGTTTGACATCTGAATTTCATCCTGAAATAACAGTATCTGAACCGAACAATGAACATGAAGAGAACATAGAGATGAAAGAGATAGCTGACATAGAATTCCATGAGAAAATGTGAAAACTATATCCTAAGTAAACAAAATCAGGTATAAGTCAGAAGACTCTGGACCAGCATCTGTCGAGACTACACTCATTACTGTAATGGAAATTAATAGTGCAACTGATATTCCATGGGTTAATATATTACGCTATGGAACTGATATGTAGCACTTATGATATTGAGTCGTTTATGAAAGTTGGTCAATCGTTTTTAATCGTGTCTTTGTTTTCCGATGGAAAAAAGTAATGTTGTACATTACACTTAGCTTAGAACTTGTATAAATACTAAAGCAGAATGTGCAAAATACGTGTACACATTACTACATATTCCTACAATGTAAGTTTTTATCTGAAAATGACGTGAACGCATGTACTGTATTCGCTGGTAACAGGTATCACATTGCTTCACCATGTTGCTGCATTCGAGCTAGTGTTGACAAAACAGTTTACAGAGTGTTTTCGTTCAGTAATGTGTGTTTGAAATGATTGAAATTGTGTGCATGTATTTATCGTACTCAGTAGTTAACCTGTTTCTCAGTAGATCTTGTTTGTTGGTGTCAGCTACATGTAGTGTATATTTCAATCTCATTTAACCCTGTAGTGCCAATTCTGCACAGATGTAACATCAGTTTTTAGCTCACCTGAGCATATGTTCAGGGTGAGCTAGTGTGATCACTCACTGTCCGTCGTCCATAAATATTTTACTTCAAATGACATCTTCTCCGAAACCGCTTGATGGATGTTTATTATATTTAGTGTTTGAATGTCTACAAAAGATTTATAAATTATGGACTTTGGGTAAAAAATGGCTCCGCCCAGTAGGGTTTTTGATTTTTTCCCTCCTGCCAAGGGAGAAAACTAGTAGTCTATGTCACAAAGGGAAACTACTCAAACACATTACAAATGTCAAGAGTTAATTGATAACGGCTTTAAACTTAATTTTTGTATACAAAGAGATCATGTTAATACTTAGTTTGACCTTTTGACATAGAAAAGCATCTTTTAGAACTCTTAGATTTATAAAGAAATCTAGAAATGGGCTTTTTGCATTATTTCCTTGTTTTGGGTGTTTAGGTTGTCTAAGATAGGTCAACATTTTAGAAGTACGTTTTCATGTTATTTCCAGTTCATTTAAGTTTTATTCCCCGAAAGCGGGTATATTAAAATCACACCGTCCGTCCGTCTGTCCGTCCGTCCGTGCGTCCGTCCTTAAAATATTTCGTGTCCGGGCTGTAACTTTGTCATGCATTGAAGGATATTAAAATACCTTGGCACAAATGTTCAGCACATCAAGACGACGTGCTGCGTGCAAGACCCACGTCCCTACCTCAAAGGTCAAGGTCACACTTAGAGTTTAAAGGTAATGGAAAACTGTATGCATGGTAAGTCTGTCATGCTGGGAAGTAGTCCATTTATTATAGAGGATTAGGTTTTGTAAAGAAGTCATTTTATTTTTGTATGCATGTATTTTTATAGATTTTCTAGTTTGATTTGTTTATTTCTGGTCATTTTATTTCATTATACATTCAGGACATCAAAACATTGTGTTTATCGCTTAGAACCTGATATGGAGTAGTCCCATTTCAGTCACTTTTTTCTTTGCTATTGCTATTTTTAGTCAAATTGAGTTTGCCACAAGCTATTTTAAGAACAGTAGCTGGTACATTTCCACTGACCTTTAACCTTTGCATTATTATTGGATACAAGTGGTCAGTTTTATCTTATCAGATATTTTTCTTTTTGACAGGTTTAAACATTTTGTAGAACTTGTCCATTTAGACAGCTGTTTTCAGTATTTTGTATTTTAGTTTGTTTTGCAACTATTTCTATTCAACATCATATTTTGCAAACTTGGTCAGCTATCATTAATGACTTTGTAATAATGCATAATGTACCATTCAGATCTTGTTTGTAATTGTTGAATTGCGGTTGTGAAAATTGTGGTGTCATCCTGACTGAAGAAAAATTATATAAAATGGTATAATTCTGTAATAACTATTATTTCACTACATTATTCGAGCCAAACCCGAACAACTCCATTAAGCAGGTACCTGGTTTTACATAGACTTATACAGGAAAAACTTTAAAATTCTTCTCTGAAACCACATGGCCTAGAGCTTAGATATTTAGCATGTAGGATTGCCTAGTTGAACTCTACCCAGTTTGTTCATCATGATTCCCGGGTCAAAATGGACCCCGCCTGGATAAGCTTATATAGGGAAAATTTTAAAAAACTTCTCTAAAACCACAAGGTCCAGAGCTTAGATATGTGGAGTGTAGCATAATGTGGTGGACCTGAACGAAAATCAAATCAGGACCCCTGGTCAATTTTACCCTTTCTGCGACACCATTGTTGACCTTGTATAAAAGCCAATGGTATCCAAGTGAGCAATATATGGCCGTCTTTGTCCTCTTGTTGTAATTCCATCCAGAATTTGTTTTGCTAGTTTACCTTGTAAAAGTTACTTTTAATTGTGGTTGTCGGGTATGAAGAACAGATTAGTATCTACCTAGGACAAGTTGACAATTTACCGCCATTTTATTTTAACATTTGCACCAAGAGATGGATTGCCGTTTTATTTTATTTAATTTGTTTTTATTTCTTATTTTTTGTTTTCAACGGCTCCTTTTTTGAAAGGAAAGACTAAATGACCCATACTTTTTGTGTTTGAACTTGACATCCCTTGATAATCAGGGGTCATCTTTTGCCCAAGATGCATGAAGAGTTATGCCATGGTGGTTTGTCCGGCGTCCGTCCGTAAACTTTTCCTTGATAACACTCTACAGGTCACAATTTTCATTTGACTTTCATGAAACTTGCTCAGAAGGTAGCCTGCAACCTGTAGATGTTCCCGAATATTTCTGGGGTCAGTGGGTCAAAGGTCAAGGTCACAGTGACCCGAACTTTGACAATATTTTGTGCTCAGTATCTTGAGACCTATATCATCTATAGTCTTTAAACTTCATAGGATGTTTGGTCTTACTGAGTAGGTGACCCTTACTGTTTTAGTGTTAGTGAGTAAAAGGTCAAGGTCACAGTGACTTCCGTTAGCTTTTGCTTTATAACACTCAACAGGTCTCAATTTTCATTTGACTTTCATGAAACTAACTCTATAATTTGAGATCTAATTATCAACAACAGTCTTCAAAGTTCATAGGATGATTGGTCTTACTGAGTAGATGAGCCCTACTGTTTTGGGGGTCAGTGGGTCAAGGTCACAGTGAACTATATAAGCTTTCCCTTGATAACATTCCAAACGATTTTCACAAAACTAACTCAGAACAGTTTAGTCTGTCCTACTAGTAGAGCTATGTGCCTCTTGTTTTGTTTTATGATGCACTTTGAACAAGTATTTTGATATTTTCTTTCACTCACTGTGATATATTAAGAATTTCTGTGTTGTTTATTGTATTAAATGGAAAAAAGCGGAGCTCTCATAAAGCAGTCTCATTATATCTATCAACAAGGCTGCCACGTGAATGTGTTTTCCACAAAGCAAAAGCCATGTTGCACATGACCAAGTTGCACGTGACCCAATCCCCACGCCAAAACAAGGTTTGTGTGTGATAGGTTGGAGAAAAAATATCAAAGGTCAAATAATTTTAAATGTAAAACCACGGTAGTGTTTAATATTTTATTTTATTTATATAATTATGTATATGAATAAGTAAGTGCATACATACTTTATATGTATACAGGATAAAGATATCGTAGACTTAAAGACGGTAGTGCCAATCCTAATCATGAACGGTTTTGAGTTATTGTGTCGTACTTGAACGGAGCAATAGTATTGCATGAATGCACTAAAATCCCATCACAAACTATGAAGCTGTCTTTATATCAACGTCCATAACCACATGCCAGAATTCTGCATTGCTCACCGCCAGAGTTCAGGCGGTTTCGTCGTGCTTACAAACAAATAAATTGATAAACCGAGAAATAACAGACGGCCCCTTAATTTCCAAGACAAATCACACACATACAACATGTCCTTGCATGGTATTCCTCAAGTGTGTGTTGTAGAAGCTATATGAATATGATATCTCGAACATTTTCAAGTTGTCTACTCTCTGTTAATCAACATAAAAAGGTGTCTTAAGATGCAACTTTTAAACATTTACGCGAGTAAAATTGAACACCAGTCCTAATGATCTCGTCTGAACTCATCCGAGTGTATATTTTCTTTTAGTCCCTTAAAAAGAGGTTGTATTCATCCTAGCGGTACATCGTGTCCCACATATTGACTGAACATAGAAAGTTTATTAATGGTACATTCGCACGCGACACGTATCATCTGCGGCACGAGCTCCCAGTTCTCAAAGACGAGCGTTTCTCCTTCATGCAGTAACATGTTGCAATGGCCAGTTTTCTTGCGAAGCATATTCAAAGAGAACTTAGTCTGCTTGCACTGTCCGTGACCTGAAGGAAAATGACAATCAAGGTGTTTTTTTAAGTTATTAAAAAAAAAGATAAATTTGCAGGTGTGTCACTAGCAGATGCAACTTTTTTGTAAAGATCAATGTACATGTAACAACTTTTATAGAAATACATTATCACTAAGTATTTGAATTGCTGCATTATTTGTGTTACTATACTTTACAAGTACATGTATGTAAAAAACCGGTCAAATTCTTTTGTCGACATTTGGGAGATTTACTTTCTATTATTTTAAATCGAAATAACTCTTACTTGTTCCACCGATAGTGAAGCAGTCTGTATCTCCAGTTTTGCACACGGCCTCATTTATAAAACGCGGGAACATGTCGTCTGTTAACTTGGTGGTTGCAGCACACAGTGTACACATATGTACATACCTCCTGTCTGTTGTAAGTGTACCCTTTTTCTGGCAATATTCTTCTCTAGTGTAGGAACCTGTAATTTAAAATTCCAGATACGTTGTGGAACTGTAACTAAACAACGGTGCTCAGTTAGGGCCATTGCCTTCTCTCTGATTATATAGCAGCTACAATTACAATACACAAAGTCACGATGGCGATGATAGAAGTTGCAATTATAATACAAAAAGTCACGATGGCGTTACGCGAAGTTGCGATTATAATACACAAAGTCACGATGGCGATACGCGAAGTTACGATTATAATACACAAAGTCACGATGGCGATACGCGAAGTTGCGATTATAATACACAAAGTCACGATGGCGATACGCGAAGTTACGATTATAATACACAAAGTCACGATGGCG
>JAUMHA010392242.1:0-11763 GCA_032359765.1 Saxidomus gigantea
TTTTTGTCTAAGAAATCATTTCAATCCGAGTTACATGTAACTACATTGTACTCGTAATTAACAACAAGAGCTGTCCAAATGACTAATGGCCCCGAAAGAGGTGTCTCACAGTCTTTGTCCTCTCCATGTGTTCAATAATTGTGGTATGTAATTTTAAAATCCATGCAACACATCGGCTTGATGTGCTAGTCATATGTGCCAAGCTATTTTTAAATCAATCAATGCATGACAAAGTTATAGACCGGACACGAATGTGTGCAAATATACAGGATTCCATTACCTTCAAACTTTAAGTGTGACCTTGACCTTTTAGGTAGGGATGTGGGTCTTGCATGCGGCATGTCGACTTGATATGGTAGACATTTGTGCCAAGTTATTTTAAAATCCTTCCATGCATGACAAAGTTACAGTCCGCACACGAATTGGTGTGGACGCACAGGCAGACGGACGGACGGACTGTCGTACTTACCAGACGGACTAAATGAGGTTATCCCTTTGATCTTTCTTTGATCTTTTTCAACCCCATAACACAATTATTTAACCCCACAATTCCATCTTTAACCAACTTATGACGGCATGAACTCAAAGAACCTCACAATGCTAAGTTGTACTCAAACCCTAACCCCGTAATGTCTACTGGACGGACGGTGCGATTTTAATATGCTACCCTTCGGGGGCATAATAAATGAAGATCCGTTTAATTAGCAGATTCCATTTACATTTGTACATAGGTTGTCAATTGACGGTCCGAAAAGGTATTTCTCTTTTATACATTGTAAAATGAACATTTTTGTAACCATGTAATTCATTATTGTTTGAAAGATGGCCCTATATCGCACACCTGGCTACCATTGCCTATAATAAAAGGTCATGAAGGGTAAGGTTTACATGAATAATAATTAAGATCAATTGATGCAACTGAACATTTTGGAATACAATGTATAACACAACAAATTCTTGCATTACTTTTTAATTGTTCACTGACTCAATAATATTCATGCTATTCTTTCAACTGAAGATTACTATTTGTGATAATGTTAAATAGACAGAAGTTGGCGTTGCTTTTACTTGTTTCTTCAAACTTATTATCGTGAAGTAGTGTTTTTATTTCCACAAGTCCAATTTCACCATTGTCCACACGCACTTTTCCATCAGTAGATGCTGCAAGGGAAGGCTTATCTTTACAAATCATTAATTCCATTTTCTGCACTTCTTTCATTTTTTATTCTTATTTCGATATTCAATTAATATGTTTACTTTAGTGTCAAACCCCTTACTGTAAAACATTAATGAATCAGGATATTATATATTTTGCAAATGGTTTGTATTTCTGTTTGCAGTTCTGATTTTTATGGCAAACTGCAGTTATAAATCTCACCCAAACTTGTTTTGTAAGTTTACCTTTACCTTTGTTTTTTACTTTTCTTGAACCAATATTTCCAGGTTTGAATGTAGGCATTTGCAGGCATGTTTCATACATTGCATTTGTTTTATTTGCGGACCCCATTCTTGTATGTGTGCAACTAGTTTTGAGTAAACTTAACTATCCCCATCTGCAATAATCTTCATGTATTTTACACCACGTAAACTTTCAACCTCAGAAAATCTTTTAAAACTATTTCCATTGACTGGCTGCTTTCTGTCCAATCCAATTATTGTAACATATGTGCTCGTTACATGTATCAGGTTTTCCATTGTCACAAGTATAACAGTACTTGTTGCGCATACAAAGCTACCACAGTTTCTCAGTTACTGCACCAAATATTACTGCTACACCACTAGCGTTGAACGTATGTTTGTGGGACTGTTTATTCCAGCAGCCATCACATATGACTGAAATAGCTTTGACAGTCGTCTCTCTCTATGACAAGGTGCCTGTTCTCTATTCCTACTTTTATGATTTTCTCTTTGCATACTCATCCCAACCACTTTCCAAAATTTTGTTCAATTATAGTAAATGCAGTCAGGTTCAAACATAGCATCTTCAGTGTTTCAAACAGTTCTTGAAGCATTGAACATCCTCCCCCAATAAAAAAACTTCCCTAGACAGCTGATTAATTTACATCAGACATACATGTTGCACTGTTATAAGTTGGCGTCTCAAATTTTAACTTTTTAGTAACCTTAACAGACAGCACCCGAGTACGCTATATAAACCATTTACTTTGGTTTCAGTTTTTATAGCAAGACATGCTTCAGATTTCTTTAGTGACGCTTGAGCTTTTTAACATAATAGTTGTATGCATTTTTATATCAACAATATATTGCTTTGAATTATCTTATTATGTTGCCAATGAGCTGGTCTCGATCTTGTCTCTTAAAATAAGTACTATTACTGACTTTTATTGTCCGTGTTTATTATCTGCATGAAGAGGTATCCTTATGACATAAAATTTGATACAAGCCTTTCCATTCATTATAACCTGTCTGTGCACTGTATCTGGTATGGATGTACCTTGATTGGTTCCTTTGAATAATGCTTGATCTTTCTTTCGTTGAGATAAATTGTTTTTGTTTTTTTGACCTTTACTATATATGAATGTTTCCTAGCTGCACGGTTAAATATTTGCCTAGTTATGTTTTTCCCTTTGCGTTTCCCATATTTACACCTTTGCCTGGAAGTTGCACGAATCACTCCATTTCACACCATCAACAACTATTATTGTAAGAACACACTTTATGTCACAGTGACAAATATATTCAATAAAATAGCACTAGCTATAGAAACATTCACACAATATACGCCGTACTTATTACTACTGGATTACCCCAGGGCTCTTGAATTTTGTATTTACAAGTAAATATAAACACACTTCATTTGCTTACCACTGACCGTATTTACAGTAATCGGTATAGAGATCGGTGACAAACTGTAAGCAGGAATACAGTAGAAAAGTATATTAATATACGGACAACCAGATTACTCTTACCTTATTTGCAAAAAATCATTACAATTTTTGATGTGTTGCTCTTATTTCTATAGATCCAATGCATGCGACAGTCACTCTTAGTTGATAACCTGCATCCAAAGTTTCGCCTTAACTGGAAAATTACAAAGAAAATACTAAAGTGGCTTTTTCGTTAACCATTATTCATTTGCGATTGCTGAATGTATGTTTTATTAAATGAAATATTTGTTTGATTACATCGTAAAATACACGCGTCTACCAGTTTGGTACCACTCTTACATGGTTTTTCTTGTTTTGAAGTTAGGTTAGATAATAAATAGTTTATGTTTGGCTAATGAAATGGAAGAGAAATCATAATATAGCACTATCTTACACTGTTACACCATTTTGTCTTTGGAACTGTTTATGGATAATGTCTTTGCTGGTTGCAACACTGTATTTCTTTATTTAAGCGATACAAGTCAAATACTACGTTAGCACGGAATTGGACCATTCGTTGAGACAAAGAACCTAGCTTCACATTATTCAGTAATCATTATTGCAGGTTCAGACGAGCTGCATAATTTATCTGGTTGTATGTTTATGAATAAGTATGCAATAATGTAAGTTTCAACCTTGACGAATAACTGCAAGAGCTAGTTACTGCATGCCTACAACGCAAGCCAACTCATGACAACAAAGCTAAATCATGAATGTCCACTTGTGTTTTAGAAACACTACGCCGTTTACGTACCAAAGACATGGTCAAAACACACAGTGACTGTTTAGGACTTCATGTACTACATCCTCACGACCGTATGGTCAAGTAAGATCATTTTAATTCAGCGTCAATGTTTTCCAAACTAGGAATAGCGATATGAGCACATTCATAGAAATACACATTTCATTTAATTGCAGTTTGAAGAATGTATTTACCTCTTGATAGGACAAGACATCCAATATGTCATAATATACTAGCAGTCTGCAATATTGGGGCACACATTTATTTGCTATAGATAATATTAAATATTGGTCTCTAATTTTTGTCTGAGACTTTAAGTTAATAAAGAAAACGCGAAATTATTTTAAGCTTAGTCTTGACTGAGGTCAACAATATAGTCTGATCAGTTTGATGTATACGGCAATGATCATTTCAAGTGCGTTAACTTTTCCTTCTTCCGTACTAGTTCTAAATTAACTTCTAATAATTCTACGCGTAAATTAATTACGAGTAAAGGAAGGAATTTACATAATTGAGTTTGCTGATCACAACCGTAAATGCTGGAATCAGCTGCCCTTGAACCTGTCTTGAACCTGTCTTATATATTATCGCCCGTTATGACTTTCTCTACCATGCCAGTAGCCTGAAGTACATACAGTAGCCATGAAGTCTTAAAGTTTTATGTTCAGTCAACCAAGGTTTCAAAACCACTAATGTAAGTTAGTTATGCACACAATGAACTATGTAATCCTTTCAAAAAGAAACATGATACTTATTGAAATATTTGAATCTAATTTTGCTACATGTATTTGTTTTCAAAATAATGCAGTCAAATGGTTTTCAGAATGAACACAAGGTTAGAAATTGGCAGTTTATTCATCAGATCGCCACTTTTTCAGTGGCAGATAAAAAATAGCATATCCTCCCGGGGACCTTGACTAACATCCTGTAAAACAAGGTTAACAATCGCATTACAGAAAGAGTAAATTTTGGCCTTCGTGATGATTTGAAAATTTATCTGAGGAATCAACTTCATAATGCAGCATTCTTAATATCTAATATCTGGGCCTTGTGCTTTTAAAAATATTTTTTTTCCATTTATAGCGAATGTGAAATCAATTGACACCCGGGCGGGGTAAATTTTGACCCAGGGGTCATGCCCTAAACACTGTTGGTACATGTATAGATCCATTGGGCAATGCGACATGATACATATTTGCGTTTATTGGATCATAATTTGAACAAACTTGGTAGAGATCTACTAGAAAATGCTACATGCCAACCATCTAAGCTCTCAGCATTCTGTTTTTGAGAAGATATTTATAAGTTTTTATATTATTGTTATAGAATACACATTTCCACATAACTTATGGTGGTCTGGTGGCCGAGTGGTTAACACTCTGGACTACCAATTCGGAGGTCCCCAGTTCGATTCTCGGCCGGGGCACTGGATATTTCAGAAACGCTTTTCAGTGTTTCCCACCTATCTGAGATGAACTGGTACATGTAAGAAACCCACAGGTAGTCTCGCGTGTATCGGTGCTATACGCCGGGCACGTAGAAAAGAACCAAGGGGTCTATTCTTGAAAGAGCTAGGGTCTGGTACCCGGATTCTCTTGTATCTGTTTCTGTCTCTAAAATAAAGGACCACAATTGAAATAAGAGCTTGCTCTTCATTGTGTTATCCTTGGTACTTGGTACTGAAATAAATACATACAAAAAATGTACATACATACATACCATACATTTTATTGATTTTATAGATAATTGATTAAAGTCATTTCTTGTTGTTTATATAAACTGTTTTATGTACTTAAGACATTTTACTGTCATTGCAGGATTTGAGAAATACATCCACTTTTAAGTAACTGCAGCATAACTTTTATTTAAAGTTATATTGAGGATGTAAATATGCTAAAGTAATTACTCTTACAGCAACTCCATTATCACTTTGTTTAAAAAATGAATGTCACAGCTGAAACATAATATACATTTATTCTTTTAAATAACTGCAGAATAACTGTGGTTTCAAAGTTAGATTTTGCAATGTTTTATATACTCAAGTATTTATTCTAACAGTAAAGCCATTATCTCAATTTTAAACAAAATGAAATACTTAGATGTTACAGTAGAAACATAAGAGAAAGTATTTACTTATTTTACAGTTTGAAGAAGCGTTCAGTTGCATTTTTAATTTACAAAGAAATAAATACAGTCCGAAGGATTCTTTATAACATTGCTCAATCTAACTATGAAATCACAGTTATTATGCAGTAATTTAAAAGTATAAAATTTCTTTTATGTTTCCATCAAACATTTATTGATGATTATCTAGAACGTTTGATAAAATAACTGTGAGTGATCATTTGTTTATAGTGAAAGTATTTGTTTGAGTAACTGATTTTATAATTGAATTGGATTGGGAAATGACATACCTAAAAGGTAACTGATTAAAAGTAATACATTTGTAATTATATCTTATAAATGTTTTTCAATTTATATGTAGAACTAACATCCCTTTTCTACGTTATCTGCAAATACTGTGAGAGAGTTAATGTATGCAGTAGCTGAATATGATAAACAGAAGCTAGTCTACAAGTGACCAGTCTTGTTAATTTACCCCTGCTGTGGAAAACGCATGGCTGACTAGACCCCTGTGGTGAATATCTGACATTCCTTGTCAATTGTCTTTAAGGCGAAAGAATGGCAAGTGCTCCAGTGGAAACATTTTTTTCAGTTAAAACAACAAGAATTTCAGAGCTGTCGGCCATATCGATTATGTTATTCGACGTCAAAATTTCATGTGAAATAGATCCAAGTAAACCATTGCTCTGCCAGCGTCTACATTGTATCTGAAAACCGATGGATAAAGAACAGGAGGGCGAGTAATGAGTCGTCACTAGCTAAGTTCGTCAGTGTTGAGACTGGTAATTCCAAAGGATTACTTGACGTAGAGACCCGGGAGAAATGGAACGTTTATATACCAGATGGAAGTGTCTCATGACGTCTTCACACGTTGTCATGCAGGAGATGGTGGGTCTCATTGATAGCTTTTGGAAAAAAAGCATGCGTGTGTGCGCCCTTACATGTAGCAAGCATCAACTACACTGAACTAACATAGCTATAGCTGAGCAAAAGTGGTTTGAGACTTCAGTTAAACAATATATTTAAATAACACAAACTAAGATGATTTAGTATCATAAAAAGCGTAGGAATATTCCATGCACTGAACTGACGTAATGGTAGCCCATGACAATATCCAGTTTTATGCGGATTTAATGATTTGTCATATTAACTGATTGGCATTATATAACAAGCCTACGCGTCGCGACAAAACGAGCAAAGACATCAATCTCTATCGTAAATACACTACATTAATTCCCCATAACGCAAAAACGAAAAAGATCAGAAAAAATAGGTGCCTATAAATCTCAAAGTGTTTACATAGAAGCGCATACTATTTAAAAAACGACCCAATATTCGATGTTTAATAAAACTAGACATAAATCATAGGTTGAAAACAATCGTTGTTGTACGTGATCAGTTACAATCAAAGCAGTAAAAGTGCTGATATGAAGTGCTAACTGACAATATTGCATAGCAAGTATATTCAACTTGATGTTAGATAAGGATCTCTACTTAAGGCTGTACATACATGTAGAATATCTCAACTTTTCTTGTTCTGCTTAAGTATGTTTATAATTGAATTATTCAAACTCTTGATCACAATGTTTGCCTTCAATAGTTCCGATACCACCACAGATTTTTCATTTCATTGATATAGTACAGATAAAAAACAATTTATAAGTTTTGTTAAAAATCCGTTCAAACTCTCATGTGAACCTACTATATAAAATCAAAGGTTTTCATATATCTTTATTGAGAAAGTGTGAGTGATCCAAAAATCGCTAAAGGGTAACTTGGTAGTACATTTTTTCTTCAATAAAGAAAATACATGTACCATCGAAATGTACTGTTTTCTGCGAACTTTAACTGTTATCGGTATTAAAAAATGAAACTCGAACGTAGTTTGTTCTAAATCGATGTATTTAGTCCTAAAGAGATAACTTATTTTGTATCCCCTAAGCAGCTATCTTGTAAATCAATATTTGTGAACGAATAACAAACACTACATTAATGTCTTTCCCCATTGGCTAAGTTTTATGTTCGCAGTACATTAATGACGGGTGATCATGTGACTACCAATTTGAAAATGGCGGCCTTCGGATTGTCTGAAATGGATTTGTGTATAATATCTAGCTTCAGAATAACCAGTTTGCAAATATAGATTATAACGCTATCTATGATTAAACTTTGTAATGGAATGCCAACTGTCCAAAATAAACCATTTATCAACATCTGAATGTTTATCAAAATTAAACAGAATTTACCAGAACTGATTGACGTTCCCTTCTGGTGTGTATCCAGATAAATGATGTCTCTTTTAATCAAATTTACTGGGCATTCATGCAGATAGCGAGAAAAGAAAGACTATAAGCCACTTTCATATAAATATAGAAACAGAATAAATGGAATCAAAGAGCTGACAACACAGAAAGGTTGAACCTTCAGACATGTATTTAATGTGTAGCTAGCCACTCCGGAATAACATAATACATGTAGTCTTGTGAGCAAAGTAGCAGAAAATCAGACCGATCTGTACATGTACACCAAGCAGTATAGTTTGCCACCAATCACTGACCTTTCTTTCGTTTTCTTGTTAACCCGAGCATGAATTTCAAGAATATTTCAATGGGAGAAAGTAGTGCATGCAAGAATAGTTTCCATTGGAAAAGAATCTTAAAAACAGTCTTTAGTACTGTGCGTCTCTGAGTATATTTATAAATATTTAATGAGATAATTATATTTAGAAAACTTCGCTATAAAATTAGGACATACGTGCCTCTGTTGGATTAGTAGTGGATTTAGATTCAGTGTACAGTGAGTGTGTTAATGATAAATCATCAGTAAATAATTGATCAGATTGGAGATTGGGACAGTCAAAAGTGTTTCTATTATAGAAGTTTATACATTTACAATGCCAAACAAAACATATGCATGGAATAATTCATATGGTTGTCGCAATTTTAGGTGAAAACAACATGACGTGTTCTTAAATAAGACGTCTTACGTCCTTAGGTCTGAAAATCTCAGAGAATGCATCAATTAGGGGAAAAAATAAGTACAAATCAGTTTTATTAACAAGCAACGAACCCGCAATACGTTAAACACATTAGTTCCATTGCCCTGCAACTAAATTACTTTTTGATAGAACATAGTGATGTAATCCAAGCAAACTCACGTAGATGGCGACTACGTAAACACGGAACAACATAATAGATGCGTTGCTTCCACTCAATGAGGTTTGAACTGGGATGTCTTTCATCCTCTGCACAAACGGTAACACACTGCTTACTATGACAGCAAACAGTTAATCAAATACACATTCCGTATAACAAAATGCTACATTTATAGCTTCTTTACTAAGCAATACAAATCAGTGTAAAAACAGAACATGTTTTATAGGTCATAATAAGGCCCTACACTTCTAGTTTTCAGACAAAAGATCCGGTTTTGCAAAGACCCGAGGTAATCATTGACGTAATTTAATGAAATATCATATTCAGTTAGAGTGTCAGTTGTAATGTTGATGAGCAGACAATTTGTAATGAAGCAGGACTTCATTATGAATAACTACCACGCTTAGCCTACGAAACGCGCAAAGGAGCTCATTTATTTTCCTTCCTTCTCCGACGTTGGATTTCCAAATTTAGTAATTTTATTTTCAACCGAAGACACATTTATTTTGCTGTTTTTGATGTGTAGTTTTACCCCATTCATCAAAACCTCATTCAAAATCACGCCAGTCAGTTTCTGGCACTTATATGATCTAGATAACGCATTTTTGCACTGACAATATCAGTTATGGCATTGAAAAGGTCCATTATTATTCCCTGACATGAAGATATGCATATGTTAGTATTTTTATATCCGTTTTTGTTGAATGAAGCTGTAAACCAATCTTATTTCAAAAGTATCATCACAGTACATACGCGGCGTAATGAATCATTTATAAGGAAAAGCCAAACGATTGACGTCAAGAAAAACCCAATTCATATACCAAGATAATGAACTCGTATTATTAAAGTAGTTCTACTGATATATATTGAATCTAATTTTTGCTGCCAAGGTTCAATGCCTTGCAGCAAAAACATAGTATTGCGCAACAAATATTTGCAAGTAGGTCGTGAACAGTATTAAAACCAGCAGTGAGTGGTTTTAAGTATATACATATAGTAATCGAAAGAACTTCTACTTAACTATCTACTTAATTAAATATGAAAGATAAATTATAAAATTAAAATACGCCTTTGTCAAGTGAAGTTCAGAATCTTTAGATTGCAAAACAATGCTTTGTGAAATGAAACAAATTAAAGTGTGTTTGCTTGTTTGTACAAATTAAATATTTACGTACATCTTGCAGTTAATTTCCTATCCTTTTCCAGAAACAGTCACTCAACAGTAATGTAAAAAGTATATATTTCTTGCATGATATAAGCTAAACCTGCTTTTGTATTATAGACTATAGGAATATAGTCTAATTACAAGTCTTTAAACGTGCCATGGAGTTCTATCATAATCTTTGTTTAAAAATTAAAACTTATACAGATAGAAGCTTAGAGCATAAGTTACGTATTGCTTAGAAGCGTTTACTAGAACAGTAAAAAAATATTAGAAAAGCAAACTACTTTTTTTCCAAGTAAAAAAACTGTTTCGACTTAATTTTAAAGTCTTCTGCAGGATGTAAACAATTTTAAAGTAAAATATAAACATCGTCATATTTGATGACGTCAATAAAGACGACATGCCATTACGCATATTCATGCATAAAATTAGGTTTCACATAAGAAATGTTAAAATGATATTCTTATTTTAATTAACAAATGTTAAAGAAAATGTTTATCAAGCAATGCATACATATTAGCATAATAATAAAAGATACACAATAACTGGCTGACATACTTTTAATAAAAAAATGAAAGAATGTTTTGGCACAGTAAAAGCTGCTTTTGTAAATGTTATTAAATCACAATAACTTCAACATATAACAGTTATATTAACCAATGTCTGAAAAACACTGACAGAGTTAAAAAGAAAAAAGTAAAGTAAACAATACAAATGTATAACAGCTTAATTTAGAATACTGAGAAAGAAAGGGTTGGTTACAGAACATTGTGCTATAGTTTAGAATTCAAATACATCTTTATATTGGAATTTCAAATGATGTGCTGAATAACAATTCACAACAAATGTGGTATACGTGCGATATTTTTCATTTTTTAAAGTTTTTTATCAGGTTTTTACAGCTGATTAAAGCAGCTTCCTGTGACTTATGCTTATTAATAACCCTTTCAAATATCATATCTATTATTATATTATCTGGGTAGTTTCTTTCCATAAAGTGTATACGCAGTTCCTCAATATTTTGAAGAAACTGACTGTCATTTGAAAATACTGGTTTACGGCGGTAACGTCTGCTTGACAATGGTACTAGTATTACATCTTTTACATAATTTCGTGTAAAAGGTATGGTATTCAACATATTGCTGAATATATGTTGGTGTGACATGGATAAAAGTAATGTTGTTATGTTAAACATTTATTCTCACATTTACGGCGAGAAATGTGACAGTTGTTACTGCAGATTCCGATACATTAAAGGTGAACTTTATCAATGAATGAAAAGTTTTAAAGCTTCTGAATAAGTATTTTTTATTTCATCAACTGCGTGAATCCAGATAAAATTATATCAACTAAAAGTATAAACTAGGTATCAGGTTTTAATCCAGTATCATTAAGGAAAGAGTGTTCAAGCTCGCCCGACAAAATGTACATAGCTAACAAATGATTGACGTAGTCTTTCCTACAATGATAATACTAAATTAAATATTATACTTTGTATTTAAAATGCAATTTGAGCATTTCAGCAGAAACTTTCATTTCACTTTTCTAATACATTTACATTTGTATTGCCATCTTCTGTTGAGGTACTTGTGTATTTCAACAAACTGAATGTTGATTTAAAAGCAGCGTCAGTGGCTTTCTCTATTCTGATCAGACATGTCCATCAATACAAATATAATGTTATAGCTG
>JAUMHA010392253.1:0-11761 GCA_032359765.1 Saxidomus gigantea
AGAAATCTTAAGAAATGGCAAAGTTATAGCTAACGTTAAGTTTTCGTGACAAAATCTAAGTACAAAAAGGGGCATAACTCTGTCAAATATGACCTTGACGTACAAAATTTGGTGGCATCGTGACCCTATTGTCATAAGCAATACAATTGTAAAGTTTGATGAAGAAATCTTAAGAAATGGTAAAGTTATAGCCAACGTTAAGTTTGTGTGACAGACAGACGGACGGACAAAGCGATCCCTATGTATCGCCTTTACTCCGAAAGGGCGACACAAAAATTAATAGTAGTGCGAAAATTTGCATGCACATCATATTTTTTACTTATTCTGGCAATACACAGGTGATCTTGGGCCACAACAAAAACATGCATATACATGTACATGTATAGTGTATCTATGCAAAGCTCGAGACAAGCTGGTATGGATATTACTTTGATAAATACCTATCCATAGTCCTGTAAACAGAATGTTCCTGTTTTATTTTTCAAACATTTAGCATCGATCCATCGAGGCTGATAAACCCTTACCCTGTTAATATTGCCCACCTTTAATTTGAAGAGGGTCAGAAACTGTTCAAACTGGTGAACGCTAAAAATATACTGACTTAACAGCCAATAACAAAGGAAATTTTTCAGACTATACTGCACGGTCACCGAGGCACCCACAGGGTAAAGTTTAATTCTGCACTGAACAAAACAACACAAATTTGTAAAATTCTTCAAACTTATTCTTATTTTTCCCTAAAATTACAGAAACCAATGATTTCGGACTAAGGTATTGTTATATATAAGTACTTGAAGAGCATCTATTTTCCTAGACCTTCTTTAACTGTATGTAACTTCAGTAGGTTTACTCAATCAGTTTGCAACCATACAATTTTTAAAACTTTCCCAGCAACTCATACAATTTTGTAACCATCTCCCAAATTTAAGTTTAAAAATCAACTGCCAATGCTGATAAAGGTTGTAACCATCACATATATAAAGAAGACCAGTACTTTCTGTTAAATTCTGTATACTCTCCACCAACCTTACTTACTTTCTATCAGTTTTTGATTCTTTGTGTATTTCTTGCTGGTCCCAGAACAGGGCAACCATTAAGGTTCTGTCATAGATATCTTTCTGATTTAAGTCGAGGCCTTCACTCTTTTCTGCAATTTAAATAGAACAAAATTAATTGATTATCAGAGACTAATAAGACTAGTAAATTCATCCCAGCTCAATGCAGAACATGAACAAGATAGATTTGACATTTTGCCAGAGGGCAACTAAATACATGTATATAGCTCTACAAACATTTCCAGTATAAAACTACAGTTATCACTGAAGGTGATCTATACCCCCATTAATGACCATAAGATGGGATATACTACTAATGTGTAGGGATCTCTTTCCAGTTTTATGACCAGGGTTCAGTACAAAGTCATTTCTCTGTTGACCATCCCTTCTTCCTAAACTACTCGATGGGGGTATGATCATGCTGATGGTATTGCACTTTTAAGCAGAACAACTGTGTTATGATTACGGTGTTAGCCTCTAAATGCCCAGCCCCAGTAGCGATATGTACTTCACTGCAAATCATAAACCCATGCAGCTTTAGAATTATTATTTTTCAAGCCGAAGCAAATGACATATTGGGAAAACTTCCTATACTTACCCAAGAAGAATTTGGCAAGCCCTATGGGCTGATGTTTAAAAGCTACATAGACCAGTGGATGTCTCTTGTACTTGTCCATTGCAGTCAGTGAAACTCCTTTCTCCACCAAAACTTTGGCCACCTGAAGACAAAGTGATATTCTTAATGGAAGTGTCGATTTTTCTGTTTCTAATGACAGATGAAATGACAGATGAAATGAAAATTGTACATGTACAATATACATGTATTTTCGATAGCTCAAGTATTAAGAAACAGATAACAAAGAGTGCTAAAGTTTCCTTCACGGGTTTTGTGTAATTACACTGAAAGATTGGTGATAAATAAATTTACCTTGAGCTGGAGAGCCTGGTCTTTTCCTGGCTTTGTTTCCAGTGCTAGAACATGCAGTAAATTTTGTCCATCTTTATTCTTGTAATCCCTGACGACTGCATTGTCCTTCATACGATGTAGATGACGTAATGCAATATGGTATTTGTTTGCTCTAAAAGCAGCCTGGAAAATACGGAGAAAATAGAAACTAGATATTATAAATGAGTGAAGCAATGCTGCGAAGTGACAGTGAGAAGAGGCAGGTCTGGTTTCATACTTTTAGTTCACTTGCCCAGCAGGTACTGTAAAAACTGTATGGTAATATTCAATTGGTACTAATTGCCGTAAATTTCATGCAGGAAATAAACCCCAAATTTCAATCCAAACGAACAGCATTCTGCCATTTGATGAGAAGCAGAGATATTAAACAACGTGCCAATGAAACTGCAATTTTTCCAAAAACATACATTTTGTGCCCCCAAAATCATGTATATAGAAGTTCATTCACAGCATTATGTTGTGTGTTTTTTATTCAATACTGGCTATCAAAATCGAAATGCTGATTTCTGGATGTTATCTTTTTCAGTCTTCCATTCTAATATTGTTATGACAAAATATTTTGAACATCACTTTGATCAAACTATTTTTCCTGGACCTCTTTTAATATCACAACACAAATGACATCAAACTGTATTTTCAGTGATTTAAAAATGGTTGGAATAATGGATTTGTAAGCCTCCTTTTATACAATGTTAACAGATTGTAGTTAGCATAGTTCCCTGTAAATAAGACAACAATAACATACCTCAATGACTTTGCCAGTAAGTCCAGAAGAATCTAATACCATATGAGCAACACCTGGTAGTTCCCCTTCAATTGCAACCTACAATGAAGGCAATACAAAAATTGTACTTTTTCCATACGCTATCTAAGAAATGTGCAAAACTGAAACTTGAATAAATGCAGAATTTATATACTGCTCAGTCTTTGAAATGGACAGGAAACTGTTTTCATAAATATTCTGTAGCAGCTTTTGCATTTTTTAATCCTATGATGCTTTACTCCAACTGATTCTCATGAAGAGAGACTGGACATAGGCAGTACCTTTCTAAATTTTACAAGTAATCAACTTCTCTAGGAGACATTACCTGGTATGTATCAAATGGTTCTTGTTTGGCAGTTTTTTCCGGGTATCTTGAGCGTTTCCATTTCCATATTGGTACCTTCTTGTTAGCACTAGTTGTGTGGTACTCTCTGTGATCTATATTCTCTGGTGGTACAACTATACTCACGTCCACCTTAGCTCCCTTCTGTAGTAACATTATTGCACAACTACAAGGTAAAACATTAACATATTTACTTCACAACCACTTTAGTAAACAGCATTATGACAATGGAAACCATTTTGATAATTCTTTAACCCTTAGCTTGTTAAATTTTCCTAACAGTTTTGTCCACCTTTTAACTCTTTAAATCTGGACAGTACCACTTACTGCTCAAATGAAACTTCTACAGCGCAATTTTGTAACTGAACTGTGAACAGTGCTTAGCATAATCAGACCGCAGGGATGAAACACTTGCCACCAGCAGGACAAGTGGTAACTGCTACAGGGAGCTCTCCAAAGAAGCAAAACTTAGCTTAGGCCCTTCTTTATTTCACAGTATTTATTTTACTTTCTGTATCAAAGTAACAGGATTCCCCCTATGCTAATTCCAAGAAGAAATGTATTTATTTCTCCTACCTGTCATGTTTATATTTCACTGCCAGTGATAATGCTGTATGTCCATACATGTCTGTGCCAAGGATAGGAACACCCCTCTGAAATAAAACAAAATTCAGGTTGCTTTGTTCTCACACACACATTTTAATACAATTCAATATACAACATGATCAAAGAAAAAGAGGTGTCAAATTTTTCCAAAGTCAACACATATCTTAGAATATGTCTTAAAAACATGATGATTGACAGCAATGTTCTCTCAAATTTCTATCGACCATTATAAACTATTGGACAAAGGTCTTTTTGCTGTATTGCTGAAAACAATCAAAAGTGTGATGTTTAAATCTCTGCAGTCTAGCAAAAGTGGCACTTCATTCTTGCCAAAGTCTGAATCATATAACATCTTTTAGCCATTTATTACCGGTACATACAACATGAAAGTACACGATGAAAAAAATACATATCAGGGGATTAGTATTGCGCCTTTAAGAATTACATGTATGTAAGCAAAATCTGTATACATGATAAATACAAGATGTGGGAAGCAGATAATCTAGCAACTAAATGTAGACTGAATATACAACTATGAGTGGTATACTGTTTTAAGGTGCATGAAATGGTTTGTCTGTATGTTTGTGTGATCTGCTGTAATACAAAAACTTTAGGGACACGTTTTCCCTCATACTTCTTTCACACAACCATTGAGCTGAAGTTTTAACATTTAAAGATAAAACTACAAAATCTTAAATCCTTTATTTCATTCAAGTTATGATTGTTTTGTGTCCAATGCTCATATTCTATAGTTGCAATAAATCTGTAGTGTGATGTGAATATACCTGTAGTAGATGAATACAGCAGATAGCAGCTCCTCTCATGGCAGCAAGATGTAGCGGGGATCGCCCCTTATCATCTCGCGCATCTAACTCCTTGTTCTGCATAGCATCAGTCAGCACACTACACAGTTCTATAGGGTCTAGGGCTGACACAGAGTCTGGTCTATAAATAGAAACAGCAAAATGCACACTATCAACTCTCTAACACATTAACTTCCTTGAATGATGACTATAAAAATATACTATTTCAATATACATGTAGAATCAAATTTTTTTCATACACATCTTTCTTCATAAACTATCAAGTAACACAGTTTTACTACACAAGACACTGGCACGTCAAGTAGTTTTTCTACCAAATAAAATCTTTAACAAAGCTACAAAGTACAGAGATTGGGAAACAATCAAGAAAGGTGATTTAGCACCCGTTGTTATTGATTTACTTACTTGCTTTTGGTAATAAATGCATAGTGCAGTGGTATTCTGTTTTTCTCGTCTTTAGCAAACACGTCAGCTCCCCGAGATATAAGGAATTCTTCCAGCTCTGTACTAGCATTTGATGTCCCAAGATTGGCCAGTACCGCAGTGTGAAGTGCTGGCTGTTTCCCTACACTCACCTCTGCCCCAGCATCCAACAATAACTTAGCTATCTCAATTACAGTGGCTTCATCTCCTACAATATAAACAACAAATTAATGTATAAATGATGGGGACCATTTCTTCTTCTGATGACAATAATTCTATGGAGTATGACCTAGAATACAAATGACCTAGAATACAAATTACTACACATTATTGGGTGAAATGTATGAATGATCTATAAAAATCCATAAATTTTCTCCCATTCATATAAGGCTTAGAGCAAAGGAACAACTCAATCTGCTTCCTATTTAGGGATAGCTTTGGTCCACTATTCAACTGCTTTCTCACAACCCTGCACACATTGGCATATACTGATTCATGTTACTTTTTATGGTAAAAATATTCATACTGCTCAGAAATCAAGGGAAGAGTGGATCAGAGTTGACTGCAACTGTATACCTGACATGTTGCTTAACAAAAACTCCTTTCTTATAGCTATTTATGACCGACAGGAAGTCACCATGACTTTAAAAGTGTGCAATTTTTCAATTATTCCTAGTAATTTGCTAGAGACACTGTCAAAAATGACTGCCTCTTTACCTCTATAATGGACAGCTAGGTTGAGTGGTTGCTCCCCAGTTTTTGTGTTGGCCTTCTTCACATCAGCTCCAGCTTCTATCAACATCTTTACAATCTTAACACAGGATTGACTGAAAATAAACATTTATGTTAATCAACATTTTCTTCTGCAATATGTCAATGGTTGTAAAATAGGTACCTTTAATTTATTGTTGTTTTTTTTTACACAACTCCAGCTATGTGTATCAAACAGGCCATTTCTACATCATCCTGGCAGGTAGACGGAGTTGTACTGACAAACTTTTGTGACAGACAGACAGACAGCACCAAATCAATAACATAATAATAGATAACTAAACTTACTCAGCTGCCTTGTGCAGAGGTGTAAAGTATCCTGTAGCCTCTTTCCCATACACTGGGTTTGTATCTGCTCCTGCCTTGATCTACAAATTAATCATAATTAATTAACTACAAGTTGACTTGACTCGATGATGTGATCAACAGCTACGAGAATCCCACTTTCAAAATTTAATGTAGATACCGACTCTAATTAGACTATATCATAGCCATATCATGAGACAATTATGTGATCTTAGCTTTTTCAAAATCTTGACAATAAAATGTCTGCAACTGAAACAATACTGCAGAGTTTCAACAGTCTGAATTTAATACACATTTTTCTGGTATACTTATTGGCTAAACAATCACAAACACTTTTGTACTTCACAGGTGTAAAGTGACTGGTACATGAAATCATTTTATTCTTTTTAATTTTGAATAAATTCCAAGAACATTAACTGTTTAAACAAGAGGGCCAAGATAGCCTTATATCACTTCGTGCTCAGGTGAGCTAAAAAGACTAGGAAGGTCTACTGGATGTCAACTGAATGAGGACAAAATGATCATGTCAACGTCTTGTGTATGGTAGAACACATACTTACCAGTACAGATAGGGCTTGTTCTGCCTTGGACTCTACAGCTAGAGCTAGTGCAGTCTGATTTTCCAGGTTTCTATGTTCGGTATCGGGTTTGTGTTTGCAGACAAGTTCCAGGCCGGCACAGTTCAAACCCTCCACCCTCTCATGACCAACATGTAGCAGAAGATGCAACACTGAACACTTCCCTGCAAAATTAACCAAACTGGTCAATATCAGCAAATAATGCCTTTATGTCATGGTAAAATAGAACAAAAGAAGAGTGGGACACTTGTGATTACAAGCATCGCAATTTTTCTCAGGATGGGTAAATGAACAGTATCGATCTGGCTCTAGACTCGCATTCATTGGTCTTACACTGGCTTTTCCAACATCAGGGCTCACTATCATGTCATAAATTATCTAATTATGAAAATTATCTCACAAGGCGATTAAAAACATCTCCAATCAGCACAAAAGATTCTAAATTCCCTGCCAAAATTATGTATCAATTTTCTATTTGACATTTTTTTGTTCCAGACTGGCAACTGCTTTAAACAAACACTTTCCAAATTCAGGGTCCAAGTCAGATTATACTAGTATGCTTGTTGATCTAGTTCCCTGCTCACCTCAAAGCCCAAGGTACTACTTTTTAATACAATTCAGCTCAGCATCGTTATTTACTTCCAATACTTTATACTGGTATAAAATGTGTATGCTCAACAGAATAGCCTCTTCATGGTCAATGGAAACTTCAGCTTTTACCAAATGTGATCTAGTTACTTTCATCCATCATCCAGCTGTGTAAACTGAATGTTAAGAAAACTAATAGGCTATCATTTTTATCAAATTCATTTTGTGCTGCTTTTCTTAGAAGTTGGTGTGGGGATGATAAAGAAGGTTTGTGTTTTCATCTTCCAGTAAGTTAGCTTACCATCTGCAACATATCTGTTCTCTTCTGTTGGGGCCTCTCCAGAGAAGAATTTCTCCTGTACTGTAGCAGAGACATCTGCTCCAGTCAGATCTATGAGGGCACCGATGAAGTTACGGCCGTTTTCACTGTGTTTCTTCACCTCATCAATCGTCATGGTGTTTGTTTTCTGAAACAGAGTGTGCCTTTTTATTTGCAAATTCTGTAAATAGGTCAAATATATATTTCTGATCTCTATAACCGAGAACCTTCTTCCAAGTATGCCAACAGTTTTACCATATGAAAGGCATTTTCTGGCAAATCCTTTACAGTCCAAAATCAGTTATTTAAACAGTTAATTTAATGGTCATATTTTCATAAAGGCGCAAAATAAAATATTCCATAAAATTAATGTCAACAGTTAATAATAATTAAATTCAATGTCAAAATGATATGAAGTGAACACTCCTGAAGTAAATCAAACTGATGGAACTATGCCTCTAAACACAAACCAATAAAGGAAACTACTATCCCCTACCTTTTCTGTACAAAATCTAACCAACTGAATATAGAACAGGAAACAGGGGTTAGCCTACCTTAAAATCTTTGTAAATTTTACAAGCCCAGAGAAGTGGTGTGTATCCCTGGTGGTCAACCTCGGATGCCATGAGAGGCCAGATATCCTCTTGCGAGGCTACTGATGACATCTTTTCCAGTTTTGGCGGAGAACCATCCTCTGTCTCCATTCCATTCACAGCATCTAGATAGTTACAGATCACAATCGATAAGATTACTTAACAAATCTTAATGTCTCTTTGGTCTTACATATTGTCTTCTAAATTTAGAGTTTAATGGAATTAATAGTATTTTCAGTTCTGTGTTGTGCTCATTGTCACTCTACTACACTATACCAATAGTTGTCACAAATTCTTGGTTTCTCTACTTTCAATCAAAGCTGTATTAATTCTTAATTCTGCAAAGTACTCATGTATACCTCAGTGCACACACTGAATAATGCTACATATAACAAAATTTACAGAATGATCATTTCACATGTATACACTGCCGCAAAATTGAAATTTTTACCAGTTTTGGCATCGCCGGACCCATTTTCCTTTGGTTTATCACTTCCTTCTTTCTTCGAATTTTCAGCATCTACCTCCATAGGTTCTGACTTCTGTTCATCAATATCTCCATTCTCAACTACCACTTTGTTTCCAGAACTCCCCTTTCCTTTAACCAACTCCTGATTTATGGGTTTCTGAAATACATGTTGTTTTCCTGTATTTATTGTGCTCGGCTAGTGGTGTCTGGACATATCTCGATCAGGAAGATCTTTCAATACTGAAGCCCAAACGTACATCAAAGTACAACAAAACAAGGAACATAAGCAAAAATAATTATGTACTAGATAAAACACCATTTTCCATGTACAGAAACTGTGTTCTGACGTTTATATTTTTTAAAATCCTGATAAAACATAACTCTCTCAGGGACAAACCAACAGCACAAATCAACATCTACACCGATTCACTTTAAACTTGGAAGCATCTCGGAGTAATCTTAGATCCCAATGAAAGGAAAATTTACCTGTTCCACAAGGATTTTGACAACACTGCTAAGATCTGACTGCATGCAGAGATCCGCCATCATATGAAGTATAGTTTTGCCGGTGTCTGACTTGTGCGATGTAACACTACCTCCAGCATCCACTAACAATTCAACCAGTTTTATGTTCAACTGAAACATACATGCTTGTATTATCGCAACTGCTTTTGAAATGTATGAAAAAATTCTGTCAAATTCTGTCATCAGCCATCAGATATTCTGACTAAAAACTCCTATCAAATAAACCAGTTTACAACACTTTGACAACAGTTGTATCACTAGTATTTTAAGATTTAGTGTTTTATATTTGTGTATGCCTATTGTAAGTTGGGTTGAACATATACATGTACATGATATTTGACTTGCAACATTTTCTCACAATGAAATATGGTGAAAGGCACAATGAACATTTTATTCTGAGCATTTCCACCTACTAACATCTTTAGGAAGCACAAAACCATGTCTATTTATATCAAACAGAGTAGGTAGCATCTTTCATAAATGATGTAATTTAAAAAATTTACCTGTTCTATTGCAAACATGAGGGCGGTTTTACCATTCTCAGTTTCTTCGGTTGGGTCACAACCGCCTTCCAACAACAACTTGGCTATCTTTACCGTTAGCTCCATCTTTTCTTCATCTGTTTCATGTTTCTAATATACACAAAAATACAACCTCTCATCACATTTTCTTTACATTTTTATAGTCAACAGACTAAAAACTTTAAAAATATTCAATGCAAAACAAAAGCAGAATGACTTTTCTTCTTTTACAAATAGAGCTGAACTGATTAAATGTGCATTTCCACTCTCTTATGGTCATTGTGAATTCAAAGTAGTGCCTTGCAGAAACATCCCTCTACTAACAGCAAAATACTTGAAAATCACATTTCTTTACCATATCTTCTGAGACAATACATACCTGCTCTTGGTTCTGCCATCCCCATCCTGTATACTGATTGGTTTTAGTAATCTTATTTCTTGCTAGATGATGAAGCTGCAAGGTAAAAGACATTCATGTACATTGTATTTATTCTCATCTACACAGCATTCTAGGTTCTGACACACTTCCTTTGTGACATTTTCTGATTGGTTATGTCACTTAACAAAAAAGATTTAATACAAGATTTTGCAATTGCAAATTACAGATATAACTTTGAATCTACAACATATCACTGAACTAAACATACAAACATCATTAAGACTCTTACCGCATCTAATCCATTTACATCCTTGATAGATGGGTCTGCTTTCCTGTCTGTCAAGTATCTAACCTGATCATATAACCCAGGTGTCAGTGCACTGCTTGTGGCCACACTCATTAAAGTTAAACCTGCAGGAAACAGTAGCATTGTGTGAAAAAATATATTTCTGAAACAGAATTATTTCAGTTCACATTCTTCTGAATAATCTATGCAGAAATAACAGTCTGGACTTGTAAATGAGGACAGTTGCGCATTGCCCCATGCCCATTTACAAGGACATATGATGCACAATAATCTTCCTGACCACAGACTATACTTTTGGTGCAATTTAAATATCTATTTTTAAAACAAAACGATTCCCAAGCTTCTGACAGCAACACTGGAAATAAATGATGTACAGAAATATAGAAACTGATAGAATTGATATATTTCATGTTTTATTTTGTAATTAAGAACTCCTTCAAACCAGTGTATGAGATGGCATTGTTTTGAAAATTTATAGTCACACATACCTTCATCATTTTTGAAGTTTATATCTACATCCTTCTGTTTGATCAGGTAATCAACAATGCCAATATGGCCCTTCAAAAATGCAATACCAATAGGGGTGGTCTAAAATAAGAAAATGAAAATTGATATTCAAATACTGCTTTTTAGGTAATGTGTAACTAAACTGTATATGTAAAGACAATTCGATGTGCAGTCATTGTATATATAAAGACAATCCTATGTGCAGAAACTGTATATATAAAGACAATCAAATGTGCAGAAACTGTATATATATAAAGACAATTTGATGTGCAGAAACTGTATATGTAAAGACATTACAATATGCAGAAACTGTATATATAAAGACAATCGGATGTGCAGAAACTGTATATTTAAAGACAATCCGATGTGCAGAAACTGTATATGTAAAGACAATCCAATCTGCAGAAACCATATGTAAAGACAATGCGATGTGCATGCATGTATTGATTTTTTTTTCTATTAAACAGATGCTGCATGCAAGCTGTGTAATTTGTATGAAATGAGTACATTGCTTGATGTTCAATACACAATGTTTTCATAAAATCATTTAACACATTATTCAGGAATATATAGGACTTTAAGAACATTTAATTATAATTTATCTACATTTAAGTGCAAGTTTTTAAAACCTTCACCATTTTTTGAAGAAGATTGATCTTCAATTTATTTTTGGAATTTCACCACAGTCAAATTGAAAAAATAAACATAGTAAGAAAGAGCTTCAGAAAGTAATCCATGTTCTGTCTATTCAGCTCATTTTCCATAACCAATACAAAAACTGAATATCTAAAGCATGGGAGCCAAATAATGCCTTAATTCAGTACCTCAGAGATAGAATCTTGAAATCATTCAATCATACGAACGAGACATTTATCTCATCATTGTACACAAAACAAACACTGCTCAATCAAAATGAA
>JAUMHA010392264.1:0-11761 GCA_032359765.1 Saxidomus gigantea
TCATGAATAAAAAACAACACCCATGACTTTATCTTTCAGATTTACTTAGTTTGTTTTGCTTTATAAAATGCATCCCTATGACATAATGAAGATAACTGTTTTTGCAGTTGAGAAAGCGACTGTGTTAGCAAGATTTATGGAAACAGACTGTGTTATGCATAACAAGACAATAAAAACAGCATTTGCCCATATATTCTGTTTACTGCTTGGATCACTTGAAGATATTAATGCAGCTGTCAGTCAGAGAGCTATACAATATTTGGAAACTATTAAAAGAACTTCCATCAAGGTAAAGTATTTGTAGATGTATTTTGCTTGCTACTTTATTTGCCTCTTATTTGAGTGTTTTGAATCCAGGTCTAAACCAATCCACTCATTTAATTACAACTTTGCCATCCGCCCCTATTATGGAAGAGTTGTCAGCTATTTAATGGTAGGACAGAAATGAGCATATTCTGCTTTGTAAGTTTATGCAGATTTAAAGATGAATCTTGATAAAGGTTAAGTTGATCATATTACTGTGTCTCCACTCTAAGAAAACAATTTTCTGGTGTTCTAAAAGAGGTTGTGCTTGTCACCCCAGTGATAATTAAACTCACGACTCCAAGACTGAGTAACTGAAACATTCTACACCAATTTTCTTGTAATGTTACCCATCTTTTTGTACATTTCAATTTAACTGGACGTTTTTTATCCTTGTGCAGTCTGTTGAAGGATTATATACCTATCTACACTGTACTGCAGAACTTCAGTGTTGAGATCATTACAAGAACTTTCAGGTGGGACTGGCATGATCTACATTTAGAAGTATCTGACATTTGTATTACCGGGTATACAGTTGATTGTCCATACATGGATGGATATATTTCCTCCAATTTCTTTCATGCTTTCTAGTATTAATTGTTACCCTACTAAAGGCAACCAGTACAGATCATGAACAGCATGTAAATCTATGTTTTCAAAATGTTTTGTTTGTGGAAAGTGCAGCTAGCTGACAAATGTTCCCACTTGTGTTTCTAGATTTTTGACAACATGGCAGTACACTATTGATATGTATGAAATTATGGCAGATGCAAAGTTCATTCAGTACTTGTTGGAACATTTGTATTGCTATTCCAGTGTATCTGCCAGTGCTTGGAGTTCCAGTTTGATGCAGTGATCAGTGATAGAGCTATGATCCTACACAACATGCACCTTCTATCTAACATCCTTCCTGAACACAACATCCTCAGCTGGGAATTCTTCCTCTCACGATTTGACAGTCTCTCACTTGAGGCCCAGATTGACCTTGAAAGTACAGGAGATCTCTCATATCCAACAGGTAAGCTGAAAGATTTATTTAAAGATGCTGACTTTTGAATGGAATTTGCGCTATTTCTTGGAAATTTATTCCTTTCTCTCTCAGATAGTAAAAGTGGTAATGTTGAGGATGGTAATGATGGTAATAAGGAAGGTGAGGAGAAAACATGATGTTTTTATGACGCTAAAGGAAAAGGGAAAGTGGAATACTAACA
Source organism: Saxidomus gigantea (assembly GCA_032359765.1). Taxonomy (NCBI): domain Eukaryota; kingdom Metazoa; phylum Mollusca; class Bivalvia; order Venerida; family Veneridae; genus Saxidomus; species Saxidomus gigantea. Next base: position 1,515 of record JAUMHA010392264.1, read on the forward strand.
AATTCAATATCTGTTTATATGTAGGTGGAGCAAATAAATGCATGGTCCTATTATATCCTTCAGTGTATCCAGTTTGTGCCCTTCCCTTACCCAATGTAGGAATTTCATGGTCCTTTTGTCAGTTATTCATGTTCCAATTTAGTTTATTAAAGGTCAAGGTCACCAGCTTTTTTAAAGGTCAAATCTGCACCACTTACTTTTATATCGGCTCTACTTTGGTAAAGGTCAGCTTTTTATGTCATCAACTTTTCAACTTTTTAAAAGTTTTGACATAAACTGGAATCTCATAGTCACTTGTTTAGATGATTTTCAGAACTCCACTTCAAGAATGTTCATTTCAGGTAGTGTAAGTTGGTTTAATCTGTGATTTGGGGCAAACACATATTTCCTAGATTCCATAATAGTGTTGGAAAACTCAGATCATAGTTCCCTCAGAAAGACATTGTGGAAAATCCAACATTTTTTATATCAACTTGAGGGGTCACTCTTGGGATACTTTCTACCTCCTGAACTAATTCAGTGCAGTTCTTGAAACTTGTGTTGATACTGCCTTCAGCCCTGCCATTGACAGTTTTGCTGTGTGTGAGAAAGATGGCGGTTTCTTAAGCATAAGGTCTAGTACTGGTTCTTCAAGGGGAAGATGGTTAGCTGAACTGCACGCCAGTAAATTACTACAATGTTGTTCTAATAGGCAGAAAAGCCCAAGAAAATATAAAAGCATTTGCCGCCAAAAGCTATATTCAAAACAATTATTCAAGCCATGTTGGTTTAGAATAAAGTTCAAGGCCATGTGTTTTAAGAGTCAGTAATACACTGTTTGTGGTATGATATTGTTTATGAAGTAAGATCTTTATGACTATGGATTGACATTGTCCATATAACAAAGTAATTTGCAGAAGTAGCTGAAATTGTTTAATTGTTTGTTACCTGTATGGTTTGTTTGACTTGCTTGTTTACCAAATATTTTATATACAGATCATGTACATAATTATATGTTTAACTTGTATATTTTATTAATCATAACAATAATATCACACCCCATAGTTAGTTTTCCTTGTCAATGCATTCAACCCATAATATATACATGTTTTTAGTTTGCTTGAAAATGATTGCCCATAATTGCTACCCTTTTAATATGCGTTTAACCTTTTACCAGGTTTAATTGACTTTATGCAGAAATTTGGAAATAAATTTGTCAGCAAGGGCATTATGCTTTCAGCAAGTTGCCTTGAAGCTTAAAAGGCTTTAATGTAGTTTCGATAATTCTTTTCAGAATGGAGTAGGTAATTGTCTAGAGTTGCAGTCACTTTAAAAAACAAAAAAACAGCCTACAAAATGAAGTGAAGTGTAAAGTAACAATACAATTATGATTTTCCATCAGATTCACTTCGCCATAAAATCACTTCAAATGGGAACCACCATAAATGGAAAGCCCTAAGTTTCTCTTTACCAAACATCAAGAAAATATATAGATGATTTAATGAAGTAGTGATTGATAATACTAGTTTTGTATGAGGTTTTAAGGTTGTCCTCTAACCTGTCTGTCTGTGCGTTTGTATGTTTGACACAGTGGTCACTGTTTGTTTTGGGGGTAAATTCAAACATTAGCTGTTAATTTGCTTACTGCTACATAGTCTTTTGTTAGATGCTGCACATATAGATATAGAGAGGTGAGCCCATTTATATGTAACAGTTTCATATTTTACACAGACATAAATATTTGTAGTTCACATTCACATCTGATTTCCAGCCAGTTTGTCAAGATTATTGAAATAGACCTATATTTCAGTTTCCCAATTTTAGCTTTAGCTAGTGAAGATTTTAAAGAATCTCTTTGTTTCAAATGGAGGTAGTTCTTTAAGCATTAAGAGCATATACCCATACTTTCTATCACTCCATGCCAGGTAGCTAGCATTAAATACAGATGCACATACAGCTGGTTTAACACTCTATGCTATTATGTGTTTTTTCAGCTGTTTCTGTTTGTAAGAATGGTCTGTAACCTGTAGCTTTGACACTGTCAGAAAGTATACATAAGGTGATGCTTCTTCCCAATTAAGAAATAAGTCAATTAGACCCTGTTCCAATAAACTAGATATTTCTGTTGTAGCAAGAACAAAAAAAATGCATGAATTTCACAATTCAAATCAGTTGCCATAAAAACACATGTAGATGTTCATAAATAAATGTGTGTTTTTTACACCATTCACACTCATGCACAGTATCAAAACCAACTTCAGAATTGGACTTAACTTATCCTGCAAGTGACTGCATTATTTTTAAAAGCTTAAGTACTTGTAAAGTTGCTTGGATATATAATAACAGTTTTGTTACTAACATTTACCTTTTCAGAAGAGTTGGCTTTGTCCATTAATTTCATAGGTTTGATATGATTTTCTGTTTTATATTTAATTTACTATACTTTTCCTTGTGTTGCAATGCACTGTCCTGTAATCTGTGATGTGTTCCCTTATTTCTCTGTGTTTACATGTATGTATGTTTGGTACATGTTTTGGTTCTTAATGTTACTTTTACTAGTATACTTATGCACAGAATATTTCTTTACATGTGTATCTCAAATATGTACAGGTCATAGTTGGTTTGTTTTTAGCTCACCTGAGCATAGAGTGCTATGACTATGTTCATTGTCAACAATTGCTTCAAACAACAGCTCTTTAACCACTTAGCCAATTTCAACCAAATTCACAGGATTGCTGCTTTTAAGGCCCACCAGAGATAAAAATAGAAGAATATTTGAAGGACCTCTCCCCCTTTACCACAGGGCTAATGTCAGCCAAATTTTTCAGGATTGTTCCTTAGATGGTCCTCTACAAGAATTGCTCAAACTATTCTGCTCCACTGCACGAAATGGCAGCTAGGGCTTAAAATAGATAAACCTCCTTAACCGATCGGCCAATTTCAGTCAAACTTCACAGGAATGTTCCTGGGATTTATCTCTACCAAAAATGCTCACAAAGTTTAGCTCTGCTGCACAAAATGGCTGCCAACGCTAGAAATAGAAAAATCTTTAAACCTCATCTCCGCCTTAACCACTTAGTGCACTTCAGCCAAACTCAACATGATTGTTCCTTGGATGGTCAACCAAAATTGTTCAAACAGCTCTGCTTAACTGCAAAAATGGCCACTACAGGGCTAAAAAAATATGGAAAAAATCTTTTAAACAACATCTCCTCCTTAACCACTGGACCAATTTCAACCAAACTTTACAGGACTTTGGTTAGATGGCCTTCTACCAAAAACGCTCACAGAACTCTGCTCCAATACACAATTACTGTCTTATTTTATCAGAAAGTGTGTAGATCTGATCATGTATTGTAGATGTTCTCTGTTCACTCAGGTGAGCAGTATAGAGCCATCATGGTCCTCTTGATATTGATATATTTCACTCAGCAACTCAAACCCATTGCTTGGTTTTGATCTTTTTAAAACTAAAATTTGTCTGTATAAACCACACCAGAAAAAGATTTTGAATATTGATAGGTTTCAAAACCATAAATTTAATACTTTTTCTTCTCTAACATCCGTAATGGTACAGAATTATCACACACTTTTGATTATGTCCTGCCTAAGTCAAATTAAAGGTTAAGCAATGCTGTGATAACTTACTTAAAATACAGGGAACATTTTGTGAGTCATCTAAATGGCAGAGACATTTTGAAAGGCAGTTCAAGTAAAACTTTTTACAGGATTCATTGAGCTTTACATATGACACTGTGTATGTTTGACTTGCTGAGTTGTGTAGGTCATATCAAAATAACTTTTGTGGTGATGGATATGTGTACATGTATCTGTTTGTGGTGTTTTGTTTCAAACTTATCTCAGTTGTATCTGTCTTTTAAATTTCAAGAAGTCATTACCAGAATAAATCAACAATAATTATTATCGTATAAAAGGCATTTTGTAATGTATAAAACGATTTCTTTGAAATATAGAAATTTACCTTATTTGATATAATTTATGCTGTGGGTCTTGGCACAGAAGTAAATTGCTCAACTTACCTCTCTGTAAACTGTTCCATTACTCACATTTTCACATTAAATTTTCTCTTATATTATTGTCAGAATTCTGTCTTCCATTTTTATGACTACATTCTGTACTCTACTTTGCATTACCATTATTAAAAGGCTTTTGTACCAAATGGAGAAAGGAGCATGACCTAGTTGAGTTCGGTTAATTTTGTTGCTCTTATAGCCCATTGTTAAATAAAACTAAAATCTTTAAGATTATCAATGTTTTTTTTCTTCAGAGAAAAGGTTATAATTGTAATCAAAAAGGTTCTTATTTTCAGTACTGTCACAAGAAAAGAAATGAACATTTAATAAATCATTTTAATTTAATTTGTAAATTTAAATTTTCATTAAAAGGTGAAATATTACTGCAGTTCTAAATGAAGCACCTTATTTGATAAAATTCTAATGTAAAGCATTGTAAAAATTGGTGATATACTTTACGATTTAGGTACACTTGTTTTGTTTGTAGTATAAACAGAAAGCACCTTGTTGTCTATATTGTTTCAGACTTAACCAGCAGTGACAGGGAGAGTGAACATTTTCTGAGAAAGCTGAATCGAGCAAGATTTGCATTGGCACGGACAGACAGTATACGTTCTGTGAGCAAAAGTTTAGGTGGTAAACCACCGTACAGGAGAGCAGTGTCTGTCCCCATACACCTACTCACCAAATCACCCATCAAAGGTTTGAAAACTGTTTTATTTATTGAAGTATATTAAAGACATAGAGATTTTGACAAGAATGGTGTTTGTTTGAATCTTTCCATGTTATATACATTATTATGAGCAATGTTTAAAGAATCATGCAGTTAAATCATTTAAAACCATCTAACTTGATTGGAATAGGTTTTACAAATGTAAAAGGTGGACTATAGTTTTGATAAGAATCAAAAGCTTTAATCCATTTTTATCTATGTTCATCTGTAACAGAAAAGCTGTGTGGTAGGAGTTATCTGTCTTTTTCTCAAAATCATGAAAGAAAACAGTAAAACAATTGGAGATGGACTGTTTCCAAATTCTTATGATAAACTTTCCAATGAAGGACAAAAACTTAAAAATCTGTCATACAGGAATAACTTGCCACTGACAATTATTTTGTTGAATGATTCACATATGTTTGATATGTTATACAAAATATAGAATGTTGCTGTTTTGAATGATAAAATGAATTTATTTTACATTAGATAAAGAGAAGGACAAGTCGTGTATCCGACAGCAGTCAGCGCCACAGTTTAGGTTAAACAGGCAAGGAACATCCAAGTTCAATCTTGGAACTCTAACCAACTCCGTGTTTCAAGGTGAGAAGTTTTTGACCTTTGACATCTCAGAATGTTGCAAAGATACTGTATTACATTTTTGAATAATCCCAAATTTTAATGCACTAATAGATATTTTCAGAAGGCACTTTTCTCAGGCTGGTTTTACTGATTTTTAGTGAGTAAACACAACTAACAGTTTATCTGTGTATATAACATGTATGTGAATTTAGCAGTTATTTTAATGTTTGCAGAGGTATAAATGTAATATCATATTATATATGTTTGAAAAATTTACTGGGTACATAATATACTCTCCAGTGATATATCTTTTAAAAAATTGAACGTAAAACTATGTCAAACAAACATTTCAGCAATCAGCAATCTCTTTTAGATTTTTAGCACAGTACATCCACTTTACTCGCAATACAGGGTAGGTAACTCATGATCTCACTCGGTACGTTCGGCTATTAACGTTGTACAGTATCAAAAAAATCTAGAGGTGTATTCCAAGAAATTTGATTTGCACCTAAAAAGCTGATTTTACTGCATTGTAACATTACAGGAGTGTAATGATTGTATTGTAACATTTACAGGTGGTTACTTGAAGGAGTTTACAGATGAAGAGAGTAATTTTGCAGCCTTGTTGCAGAGAGCTATGGACCTAGAGGGTGTGGACAGGGAAACAGTACATCAACTTGTAGCATTACTCATGAAGGTAAACTAGAAATCAGTTTAACACTATATGAAACACAGATTGGTGATCTTTATTTCCATACTTTTTGAGGGGTAATAGGTTTGAGCCTTTGTACTACCATCACTCTTTATGTACAAACGTTTTTAGTTTCGTATGAAAGATGGGGATCTAATACTTACAGAACTGAAAAACTTGTGAAATTTGCATTAAACTGAAGAAAAAGAATGCAGATTGACAGGTCTACATTATGCTTGTAAACCTGCTGTTGAAGATTGTTCTGTCTTCATGTGTTAAATCTTGTCAGCAGAAATGTTCTTTCTACTTAACCTATGAGATTAAGAAGTCAGTTGTGGATCATAACAAGTCAAAGCAATATACAATAGCACTTAGACATAGTCTCAGATTTACACAAATAAAAATTTCTAAAAATAAACACAAAAATAGACATTTCCCCTTGAAGACACATTTGTGATATATCTAGATATCAACATTCTATCCAATGTTATAGGGAAGAGTTTTTAAATTTATACATTTCAGTACATGGTCAAATGCGAGCAGAAAAATATTTCTGATGAAGATCATAAAGCGGAGGTTTGTATGTTACATGAAATATGAATTTCGAAATATGAATTATGAAGTTGCATTTTGAGTTCTTATGAGTTTTAAAAAGAAGAGATAAAATGTGTCAAAGAAATTCATTTTGATTGCACATTTGGTATATATATCACCTTGAAATCTGAAAATCTCTTTCAAATCTTTAATATTTTTGAACAACTGAATATGTTTTTTCCAAAAAATTCAGTACTTGCCATACAGGATTTGTAACATTCAAGTGTTTACATTTTAATCGTGGCAGTCTCATATACATGTATTGTTTAATTAAATATTGGCACACATTGTAAACTTATGAGCTGAACATTTAGACAATAGCCAAACTGCCGAGATTAGCTTGCTCATTATAGTTGATATTGTATGCAAAAACAGATTTGTCTGGAGGTTTTAAGCTTAATCTATTGCAGAATATAGTGTTGAGACATTTGAATGTGTTGCTTGGATACAACCAGTCTGAGAAGTCATTTAGTGTCCCACCATACAAACTCAGGTGAGTAAAGTTCAACATACATTGTAGTTTCATGGACAAGTATGACACAAAGTCGTGCTTACACTTACACGTTAATCTACAATGATTCATGATGATTATTTTTATCAGGAAATTTCAAATTGGTAATTGGTACCAGTTGTTATTGCTTGGTTTGAATTAATCAAAATCGGAAAATGTCATATATGTGTACTGGCCAAAAGTTGAATTAAATATGTGTAGCTGATGGCTGAAATTCAATCTTTGAAAAAAGATTCAATCTTTGCCTTCAAGTGTGTGTTTTTCCCTTATTCTTTTGAATCCAAAGCAAAGTCAGAACAAAAAAAGATGAGGTGTAGAGTTTTACATTGTCAAAGAACTGTTACAGTGAATAAGATACAAGAGATTTATGATTCAAGTATATGTGATATTATTCTTCATATGATTCATTAAGAAGTTTCATCACTGCACTGCCGTAACTACATGTTATATAAGATATGGAAAACTTCCATATAAAACCATGCAACACATTATTAAAGGTTTGCCTACAAAAGATTTCATTCCATTTTCAGAACATCTGCAGTTTTCAATTCTTACTTGAGTGGAGTTCCTTATGTGAGTGAATTTTCTTTTTATACAGTTAATGTTTTTAGAACTTTGTCTTTGAGATAATGCAAATTAGCATGTCCAAGAAACTGCTTCTTGTATCCCTAATATTGTTAGAAGGGGGAAATTGCCAAAATGTTCTTATGTGTTGACTGCATGTCCATAAATTATTGGTACTAAAGTAGTCTGGTAAATCTGTCCAGCCCAGTTCCATTTATCATGTCCCATTTTGAAATTCCATGGACAGAAATTTTAAACAGACCGTAAGCATACACAGATTTCATTACTTTGGTTTCTTACAGACAATTGATACTACACTTTAACCAATCTTTTGATCCAGGGTGATGTGAAATGTTAGGCATGTATTAGTTGATGCTTTTTCACACATTCAATTTCTTTTATTGCATTTTTTTTCAGCAGTGTGGAGATTGATAATATATTTATACAATTTAATTGTCTTAACAGGCTAGCAGTTTACCTAACCATCGATCCTAGGAAGAACCAATACTAAACTCTTACCCTCCGTAAGAAACTGCCAACTTTCTTACATAAAGAGACATGGTTCGTAGCGGGACTCAAACACATGACCCTCAGTCTATGAGAGGTTAAAGTAATTTGAAGTCAGCAGCTCTAACCACTCCACAGAAGCGGACTTCATTGACTTAGCTCTCAGCTTTTCAGTATAGTCAGTCCGTAACATTTGCATTTGCATGTTGTATATGTTAGTTTGTACGATACACATTATATTTATGTATTATTGAATTTCAGGTGTTAGACAGGAATTTTGAGTTAGGTAACAAGATTTTACCGATCACATTACTGCTGCTACAATATGGACCGTCTCCACAGAGATATGCCAGCGACTACCAACCACCTAACTACACCCTGTGGTATCTGGAACCACATACCAGAGTATCTTGGTTAAACACACTCATGGTTATACTTTACAAGGTAAGTGACAGACTATACCCTTTGCAGTCAAGAACTACTTACATGTACTATAAAACAATACTGTGCTCAGAGAAACCAACAGTTAATGTGTTTATACATGATGGTTATATAAGCAGGAAATGATTGACATCAAATAATAGTAGTGATATAAATTGAAATGCTTCTCAAGTACTAGTAAGTAGTCAATGAGCTAAAGTTTTCTGGACTCAGCAGTTATGTACGGTGATATAAGTATTATTTTAATAATAACTTACTGTTACAGTACCAGATCAGTACTTCTCCTGTGTCAGCCATTGTGCAGACATTGGTCAGGATAGTAGTTAATACAATAGAAGCCCAGCATCATCACTGTAAGATACTGCCTGATGACGTGATGCCACCTGCCAGCCCTAACCTGCACAGGAGTAAAGGTCAGTAACTCTAGCTATCAACCCTCTCTGGTCATACTTTTATAGTGTCTCACTCAATATGTAAATAAATTTTAATTTTAATGTAGTATAAGGCTTGCATAAAGGAAATCTATTTGCATTTTATTAGTTGAATTGCTCAGAATACATAGGACACAATTTTCAGTTGAAGTAGTTTAATTTAGAGAGAAAATTTGAGTGATGTATCAATAAAATATTTCAGTATAAGGCCTGCTTAAGGGCAAAGGCTTTTCGTGTTAGCAGTGAAATTGCTCAGAAAGATATGGCAAATTTCTTAATTTGAAATAGTTCCATTAAAGAGAAAGTAAACTCTGCAAAAGGCTGTAAAACTTTTCTTCTTACTAACATTTCAGATTCTGCCAAAATCAGTGTGAATGATCTTGAGAATATACTTGAGACTGAGACCCCACCCCAGTCTCCCCCACCTGTCAATGAAGATGTCTTCATAGAGATGGTGCGTGATTCCGGCACGACCACAGTGAAGTACCAGAAAGCCGGGAAACACAAGGATGATTCCAGTAAAGATGGCTCCTCATCAACAGACAAAGAATCTTCTAAGCTAGGGAGCAGAAAAGTGTCACCAGCCTCAATAGAACAGGGTAGGATTTCTTAACTTGTTCTGAAGTAAGATGTGAAGTCATTAAAATTAGAAGAAAATTGTTGAAGAGAATGATAAGACAATCAGAATACTAATGGTGATTTTCAGTTTACAATTTACAGACTATTGCTTACAATGTAAATGTAATGGTTTGTTCATGCCAATAAATGGTATGTTACAGCATTAATAAATTAACATTAGTGTTCTATCTATATTATGCTCTCTGCTTTTATAAGGTCATTGTCATTATCATGAAGTGGTCAGTTAGATTTTCATTTCACTACAGAACATATATTGGCATAACAAAATTCTATATAATTGCATGTTCATTTTACTGTTTAAGCTTTAGAACTATAAAGGTGTGTCTATGAATCAACCAGGTCAGTGCAATTTCAGAGATACGTTGTAAATTTCAAACCTTTACTTCAGTATCAGAAACCCCTGTTAGAAAAATAAAGCAGCGTAAATCGCAACCTCCACGGAAACTGGTGCACTACCTGGAGAATGAGACTGAAGATTCATCTGACCAACAGAGTGAAACACAGGTACATATAATGTCATACATAGTGAAACACAGGTACATATAATGTCATACATAGTGAA
>JAUMHA010392286.1:0-11761 GCA_032359765.1 Saxidomus gigantea
ACATAGGAATCGCTTTGTCCGTCCGTCACAAAAACTTAACGTTGGTTATATAAGTTTGCCACTTTAGATTTCTTCATCAAACTTTACAATTGTATTGCTTATGACAAAAGGGTCGTGATGCTACCAAATTTTGTAGGTTAAGGTCAAATTTGATAGAACTATGCCCCTTTTTGTAGTAAGATTTTGTCACAAAATTATTTGTTATTCTGACAAACTCTAAGAGGGCGACACAAGTGTTCTACTGAACACACATCTAGTTTTAATTTTGCAAGTTGTTATGTAACAAGTCATTTAAAACTTTATATTTTATAGCGACAAGGTGCAACTTTTTACTTCATAATAACAGAAATGGCAAAATTGTGTATGAAAATTACTCGTGTTGTGTTGTTTAATAGAGATATATGCTATATTCCTTCTCCCTCTCTCCGTCCTCTACTCTATACAGAAATACAGTAGTGCTTCAGTAACCAGAAGATACGATTTGTCTGATTCCTTTTAAAGTTCCTAGAGCTGCTATGATAAATTTATTTTCGATTTTAGAAACAAAGTTTACGAGTTGCTATATCCGACTTCAGGGAATGATAATAGTCCGAGGTATGTAAGTTAAAAGGAATTACTGTAGATGATGCTTGTAATCACCAGCTAGATAATGGTTTTACATTGATCGGACATATTCATAGCAGCCATATCATGGACAGATTCCAAATGTTTATTTTGATACATTGATGTAATTTAACGATGAAAACATTCCTAATCATGACCTGTGATAAGACCACTGACAGGAAGACGATTGACCGGGTAATACAGTTTTCCTCTTCACACTCATTTGATATACAAAATCAACAATAACTAATTACATTACATAGAGAAGACTGTCTGTGGCAACTTTTTCGTATTTCGTATCTGGGAATCAAACACTTATGATATTACAGCTGCTAGGCAATCTACTTGATCAAAAACTTAACCACGGAAACAGTCGGCTTTCACGTGCATATACAAGTATACTAAACACTGAATCTCAGAACTAATACAAAATTAAGTTAATTTTGCTAAATTAAAATGCAAGTCCAACTTTCATTCTTTCCACAAACGAGTGCTATTTTGACCAGATTCAGCAAGCAACATGTTATGTGTCGAAACTGTAATTCAAAATTAAGGAACTAAAAATCTAAGTTCACCTGCAAGTACGATAATACTAGACTTAAAATGTATGAAGTTTTAGGGATAATCTCTATTCACATAGCTATCATCAAAATTTCTGCAACGTGAAATACTCGAGGATTTTTTTCCTTTCTGTCGTATCAATAAACGAATTGCATGGAATTAGTTTGCATATCAACTATCAAACAAAACTACCCAAAACATCCAAGTAAAGTTTGAACAAATTAATCATTTAGTTAAATGATAGGAGATGCCTCGCAAATTTTGGACAGAATGACGGATTACAGACGCCCGATGGGTGGTGTGTGATCATGCTCATGGTGAACTGAACGTTTAGGAGAAAATCAGTTTATGCGAATATAATTCAGTGCTAACTCGCAAAAACCAATGATACACCTATATATAATTTTATGAGGGCGCTACTAACGGTATGACTTCACTAAATCGGTGAGACACTTCGAACCAGCCAATTTGTGTAGGGAACTATCAGATATCTGTGGTCTCTGATTGGTCCGAAAAAATTGGAAGCACTAAAGTTTTCTAAAATTAAAATTGAAAGAACAAAGGTTGAGCATAACAAAAAAATAGTTTATGAATTTTCTGATGGATATTACGGTATCCGATGGCTATCTGAAAATATTGAATTTTTTGACAGAATGTAAACAAAAATTCTACAGACGAACGGTTGATGTCGTACTGGTGCAATTTTCGGCTATAAAGTAACACATTCAGTATATAGAAAATGGCATTTTTGGGTGTAACTAAGGTGACTCTGTAGATTTATTGGGGTGTAATTACTCGACGAATGTTTTGGTATGCGGTCCGTTCTTAAATGTTATACAGTAAGTCTATGGGAAAAGATTAAGTGTAGTCATACCTTATGAATGATTAAACACCTTATAGTATAGTAAGTGAAATATTGTGACCATAAGTCAATCGTAGCATCGTCGTTAACGCATTCGTACGTACGCGTAACGATATACGAAGTTTTCAATTTACCGGCCGCTGATCACAAACTAGTAGGACATTTGTGTGTCTTGTTTGGAAATAAGATGTTTGAAATATTTTCTAAGTTTTTACACAACAAAACCTCGTACGAAATTCCCCACCCCCTTTTTTATACCATGACTATACATTTGTATAAGACTGGATAACAGAAAGAACAAACCTGCACTGGAGACGACACAAAATCATATTTCTCCCTTTTATTTATCTATTTAAAAAAAATTGTTTAATGTATTTTGAATTACATTACAATACTGTTTTGAAGTGTTAAGCGTGAATCAGCATATTTACCAAGGGAGTTTAACATAAGATATTGTTTTTGTATGAAAAAAAATGTGTGTATATCTCATAAATCATATATGTTGAAATAAATGATATAAAAAAGATGTTTGGAATATGTTTCATCTAACCTTAACATGATTTTCAAAAAGGGTGAATAATAATGAAGCTTTAAAGAGAACAAAGTTGATGACGGCACTTGATTTGTGTAATAGTATTTTGGCATATTTCTGTCATGAGCTGGAGAAAATAACTATCAAAATAGTGTCTAGATACGTTTTCTTAAAAAACTGTGCCAACCAGTCAGTGTATCTGTATGAGTATCGCAGGTGAGTGTGACCTTTCAGTTGGTCTGTATGAGTATAGCAGGTAAATGTGTCCCCTCAGAGTATCTGTATGAATATCGCAAGTAAATGTGTCCTTTCAGTATGTCTGTATAATATAGCAGGTGCGTGTGTCATTTCAGTGTATCTGTATGAGTATCGCAGGTGAGTGTGCCCTTTCAGTTTGCCTGTATGAGTATCGTAGGTAAGTGTGTCCTCTCAGTGTATCTGTATGAGTATCGCAGGTGAGTGTGCCCTTTCAGTTTGCCTGTATGAGTATCGTAGGTAAGTCTGTCCTCTCAGTGTATCTGTATGAGTATCGCAGGTGAGTGTGTCATTTCAGTGTATCTGTATGAATATCGCAGGTAAGTGTGTCCTTTCAGTTTTTCTGTATGAGTATTGCAAGTGAGGGTGTCCTCTCAGTGTATATGTATGAGTATCACAGGTGAGTGTGTCATTTCAGTGAATCTGTATGAATATCGCAGGTAAGTGTTCTTTCAGTTTGTCTGTATGAGTATTGCAGGTAAGGGTGTCCTCTCAGTGTATATGTATGAGAATCGCAGGTGAGTGTGTCATTTCAGTATGTCTGTATGAGTATTGAAGGTAAGTGTGCCCTCTCAGTGTATCTGTATGAGAATTGCAGGTGAATGTGTCCTATCAGTGTATCTGAATGAGTATCGCAGGTGAGTGTGTCCTTTCAGTGTGTCTGAATATGTATCGCAGGTGAGTGTGTCATATCAGTGTATCTGTATGAGTATTGCATGTAAGTTTGTCCTCTCAGTGTATCTGTATGAGTATCGTAGGTAAGTGTGTCATATCAGTGTATCTGTATGAGTATCGCAGGTAAGTGTGTCATTTCAGTGTATCTGTATGAGTATGGCAGGTAAGTGTGCCCTTTCAGTTTGTCTGTATCAGTATCGCATGTAAGTGTGTCATTTCAGTGTATCTGTATGAATATCGCAGGTAACTGTGTCCTTTCAGTTTGTCTGTATGAATATCTCAGGGAAGGGTGTCCTTTAAGTGTATCTGTATGAGTATCATAGGTAAGTGTGTCATTTCAGTGTGTCTGTATGAGTATCACAGGTAAGGGTGTCCTTTCAGTGTATCTGTATGAGAATTGTAGGTGAGTGTGTCCTCTCGGTGTATCTGTATGAGTATCGCAGGTAAGTGTGTCCTTTCAGTGTATCTGTATGAATATTGCAGGTAAGTGTGTCCTTTCAGTTTGTCTGTATGAGAATTGCAGGTAAGGTTGTCCTTTTAGTGTATCTGTATGAGTATCGTAGGTAAGTGTGTCATTTCAATGTTTTTGTATGAGTTTCGCAGGTAAGGGTGTCCTTTCAGTGTATCTGTATGAATATTGCAGGTAAGTGTGTCATTTCAGTTTGTCTGTATGAGTATTTCAGGTAAGGGTGTCCTTTCAGTATATCCTTATGAGTATTGCAGGTGAGTGTGTCCTCTCAGTGTATATGTATGAGTATCGTAGGTAAGCTTGTCCTATCAGGGTATCTGTATGAGTATCGCAGGCAAGTGTCCTGTCAGTGTATCTGTATTACTTTGGCAGGTATGTGTGCCCTTTCAGTGTATCTGTATGAGTATTGCAGGTAAGTGAGTCCTATCAGGGTATCTGTATGGGTATCGCAGGTAAGTGTCCTGTCAGTGTATCTGTATTACTTTGGCAGGTATGTGTGTCCTTTCAGTGTATCTGTATGAGTATTGCAGGTAAGTGAGTCCTATCAGGGTATCTGTATGAGTATCGCAGGTAAGTGAGTCCTCTCAGTGTATCTGTATGTGTATCGCAGGTAAGCTTGTCCTCTCAGAGTATCTGTATGAGTATCGCAAGTAAGTGTGTCCTTTCAGTGTATCTTTATGAATATTGCAGGTAAGTGTGTCCTCTCAGTGTATAATGTATGAGTATCGCAGGTATGTGTGTCATTTCAGTGTATCTGTATGAGCATTGCAGGTAAATGTCCTATAAGTGTATCTGTATGAGTATTGCATGTAAATGTCCTGTCAGTGTATCTGTATGAGTATCATTGGTAAATGTCATGTCAGTGTATCTGTATGAATATTGCAGGTAAATGTCTTGTCAGTGTATCTGTATGAGTATTGCAGGTAAGCTTGTCCTTTCAGTGTGTCTGCATGAATATCGCAGGTGAGTGTGTCCTCTCAGTGTATCTGTATGAATATCGCAGGTAAATGCGTCCTTTCAGTTTGTCTGTATGAGTATTACAGGTAAGGGTGTCTTTTCAGTGTATCTGTATGAGAATTGCAAGTGAGTGTGTCCTTTCAGTGTATCTGTATGAGAATCGCAGGTAAGTGTGTCCTCTCAATGTATCTGTATGAGTATAGCAGGTAAGGGTGTACTCTAAGTGTATCTGTATGAGTATCGCAGGTGGTTGTCATTTAATTGTATTTGTATGAATATCGCAGGTAACTGTGTCCTGTCAGTGTATCTGTATGAGTATCGCAGGACAGTGTGTCCTTTCAGTGTATCTGTATGAAAATCGCAGGTAAGTGTGTCCTTTCAGTGTATCTGTATGACTATCGCAGGTAAGTGTGTCCTTTCAGTGTGTCTGTATGAGTATCGCAGGTAAGTGTGTCCTTTCAGTGTATCTGTATGTGTATCGCAGGTAAGTATGTCCTTTCAGTGTGTCTGTATGAGTATCGCAGGTAAATGTGTCCTGTCAGTGTGTCTGTATGAGTATCGCAGGACAGTGTGTCCTTTCAGTGTATCTGTATGAGAATCGCAGGTAAGTGTGTCCTTTCAGTGTATCTGTATGACTATCGCAGGTAAGGGTGTCCTTTCAGTGTGTCTGTATGAGTATCGCAGGACAGTGTGTCCTTTCAGTGTATCTGTATGAGAAACGCAGGTAAGTGTATCCTTTCAGTGTATCTGTATGACTATCGCAGGTAAGTGTGTCCTTTCAGTGTATCTGAATGAGTATCGCAGGTTAATGTGTCCTGTCATAGTATATGTATGAGTATCGCAGGTAAGTGTGTCCTTTCAGTGTATCTGTATGAGTATTGCAGGTAAGTGTGATCTGTCATAGTATCTGTATGAGTATAGCAGGTAAGTGTGTCCTTTCAGTGTATCTGTATGCGTGTTGCAGGTAAGTGTGTCCTGTCAAAGTATCTGTATGAGTATCGCAGGTAAGTGTGTCCTTTCAGTGTATCTTTATGAGTATCGCAGGTAGGTGTCCAGTCATAGTATCTGTATGAGTATCGCAAGTAAATGTGTCCTGTCATAGTATCTGTATGAGTATCGTAGGTGAGTGTGTCCTTTCAGTGTATCTGTATGAGTATTGCAGGTAAGTGTGATCTGTCATAGTATCTGTATGAGTATAGCAGGTAAGTGTGTCCTTTCAGTGTATCTGTATGCGTTTTGCAGGTAAGTGTGTCCCATTCAAAGTATCTGTATGAGTATCGCAGGTAAGTGTGTCCTTTCAGTGTATCTGTATGAGTATCACATGTGAATGTGCCCTTTCAGTGTATCTGTATGAGTATCGCAGGTAAGTGTGTCCTGTCATAGTATCTGTATGAATATCGCAGGTAAGTGTGTCCTTTCAGTTTGTCTGTATGAATATCTCAGGTAAGGATGTCCTTTAAGTGTATCTGTATGAGTATCATAGGTGAGTTTGTCATTTCAGTGTGTCTGTATGAGTATCGCAGGTAAGGGTGTCCTTTCAGTGTATCTGTATGAGAATTGCAGGTGAGTGTGTCCTCTCGGTGTATCTGTATGAGTATCGCAGGTAAGTGTGTCCTTTCAGTGTATCTGTATGAATATTGCAGGTAAGTGTGTCCTTTCAGTTTGTCTGTATGAGAATTGCAGGTAAGGTTGTCCTTTTAGTGTATCTGTACGAGTATCGTAGGTAAGTGTGTCATTTCAGTGTTTCTGTATGAGTTTCGCAGGTAAGGGTGTCCTTTCAGTGTATATGTATGAATATCGCAGGTAAGTATGTCATTTCAGTTTGTCTGTATGAGAATTTCAGGTAAGGGTGTCCTTTCAGTGTATCCTTATGAGTATTGCAGGTGAGTGTGTCCTCTCAGTGTATATGTATGAGTATCGTAGGTAAGCTTGTCATATCAGGGTATCTGTATGAGTATCGCAGGTAAGTGGCCTGTCAGTGTATCTGTATTACTTTGGCAGGTATGTGTGTCCTTTCAGTGTATCGCAGGTTCTATCTCCATTCCAACACCAATATTACAAATGGTCTTTCAAATGGGACCTTAGACCAATGACCCATGTATTGATGCTATACACCGGACATGTAAATGAATTATGGTTGTCTAGTCTGCATTTAGGACACGTTATACAACAAAACCGAAATGACCAATCTATACTCCAGGCGTCGGTCATATGAATAACCCGGTATCAATGATAATATTTTGTTAAATGTTACAACCTATCTAAAATACCATGGCCAAGAATAAAGTGATCAGCAAATATTCGATAATGTTGCTGTAAACTGAATGTTAAGTTTCATATCTGCTGGAGAGAGCATAAATGTTTATTTAAGTTTTGGCTTGAAAGAACATAAATGTTGTTGGTTTTTTTCAGTTTTCACTAAAAAATACGCAGATGCAGGCGGACACTGTTAAATGGCAAGCGAGTCAAGACGATTTGTCAGAGAAATGGAGAAAAATGTGTATAGATCTACCGGATAATTTTCACTTAAAATTATGGTTAACTGCAATACGCAATATCAACAAGACCATATATGGCGTTGATATGGCAATTGATGTCAAGTTAGACTCCCATAATTACTAAACAAGAAACACTACTAATACAATAGTTACTATTTTGGGTCAACATGGAATTTGTTGGGTCTGTGAACAATCCTTTCCGTTATAATTATGAGATGTATAAGCATGGAAAAACATATACCTGAACAGTGTACCACCTATGTGTTATACTGTGTGATACCATGTGTGTTATAATATAATCATAATGTTTTCCTATTTAAAAGCCTTATAATATTACACTAAAATGCATGCATGTCCTTTGTGCAACCTTCAGGTCTACTTTTGTGTAATAAATTGCAGTGGAGTTTCAATTTAAGGTAGCTATTAAAGGATTTTGATAAATTTCTCTTCGCTAAAGATTTCATATGTTTATATTGTTCCTATGTTTAGAAAATATAAGAAACTCTGCATTTATTAAAATGTATCTCAGATCTCTGAATAATTAGAAACAACAAAAGATGGTGTTCATCACCAAAAGAACAATGAAATGTGCAACTAAATGTAACATAATTACTAGGATGGTAGGGGATGTTCCCCGACCACTATCACGCCTATGACGGGGATAATAAACGGGGTTACCCGTATGGGGACCTCAAAAAAATATATAAAAATTACTAACCAATCATCTATTCGGTTCTTTTTTCTCTAACTGGGTGTATTTCATATTCATTCACATTTACAAGTCAAAGATATAATTAAGTCTATCTGGCATCTTACTTACCTCTTGTATCACAATGATATGGCCTTAAATCAGTCATTACCATTTATATTCATCGTGTCATCTTTACGTTACAGATGCAACGTCTCCTCCGCAGATGACGACGTCAACGACATCGAGGCCGACAACACCAGGTATCTGTATATATTTGTCAACCTAAGTCTTCCGTGACAAGCTTTAGATGTCCGCCAGCTGAATCTTTTTGTTAATTACCTGTTGTAAGCAAGTGAAGATCAATACGGTTTATCTTCTTAAAATACTCAGTCTTGTGCGAAACTGCACCAGTCCTGTGTTTATTTTAATTAAGCACATCATCATTTGTTGCTGTTTTTTTTTCTAATTATTCAGAGATTTGAGATACGTTTTCATATATGCTTAGCTTATTAGCAAAAGATGTTTATTTCGTGTGAGCATAAGCAAGTAATTACGAACTGCGATATATTGTAGGTTGTGGACAGGACGAATGGAAATGCAACGACGCAACTTGTATCCCTGCATCTTTCAGATGTGATACCGATTCGGACTGTCCTGATTCCAGTGATCGTAACTAACAGTGTCCAAAAAAGTTGGGCAAAGCAGAGCAGCGCTTACTTTGGTTACTGTTAAACCTTGACATACGTTCGTAGAAATGGGAGGATCACGTGGTTTGAAATCCTAGACAGTTGCAGTTATATTTATATTGAATGTTAGAGAAAATCTCCACTTCAGACGGGATGCATAAACTATGCATTAACTTTTCACGTAACAATAACCGTGTATGAAATAGCTAAAGTCATTGACCAACTTGTGTTTAACTTAGTATTGGAATAATTCTAAAATATGGGACTACACGCATTTATTAAACGCATTACTATGTTATAGGAACTGTGTGATCAGTAACTTGTTATTCGGAATCGGTTTCAAATTTAGCTTGTGTCTCTTAATCTATCACGTGATTTGTGCACGAGCATAGGAGTACAAAGAGACGCTTTTCGAGTTTCAGTTACAACAGTGAAATTTATGCCATCCGATGGCGTGTGCAGGAATAAAGCTATAACGAAATCCTCTGGCACAAAGACTCATGTTTTCCCCACTTGTAAATCTATAATCAATATAATCTAATATGTAAAACGTGATATACATTAGCACAAAAACCAATGCAGCCCAAAAGGTCGCAGCATTTGGATACACAAATAAACTATGCGCTAGATCTTCAGTGCCACCTCGCCAAGGTTGTTGTACCTGAACACCGCCTGAAATGTAACATGAAAGATGTTCTTGACTGTAGACGCATATTAAAGATTAGAAACGGAATGTTATCTAAGTGACAACAGTGACTACAGTCAACAAATCCAACGGATTATCACTTATTAAGCCACACTTGTTCAACGAAAATTAAACTGTTCAGTCGTAATAGTGTATGTCTAGTCTGTAATCAAACATTAAACGGTAGAAAGAAACTGAGAAACTTGTCGCTGTGATCTATGAAAAGTCGAAACAAGAATAAGAGTTCAAGGTAAAACATGTTGTTATTGACTGCATTATTGCTACGACCAAAACCCATGGCATGCTACACTGGCCAAAACAATCGAAGATAAAACTGTTTGTGCGGACATTGGTAAAGTCATTAAAATAGGAGATGAAAGCATCAACCTTTTCCAAGTACAAGTAGATAAAATATCTATGAAACAATGGTATAAAGCACAAATTGCAAAATACCACAACGTATCTTGTTTGAATTGTATCAATCGTAATTAAATACAAATTCGCTTTGGAATGCAGCTTCATGGTCAAAATATAATTACCGAATAGATTTATTCCGCAGTCGATTCCTTTCATTGGAAATATGGTTATGGCCGTAAAGAAGTTTTAATCGTTATCTGTGTATACCTTTGTAAAATAAAAGAAAAAAAACAATTTAGTTCCTTCTTGTTTTAAAGTAGATGGGTAAAAGCTCTTTGAAAGGTTACAGTATTTCTGTTCTACTAGTATATAACCGATATACACTTGGGCCAAACAATTAGTTCGTCATGACACCATGCAAATAACATCTAAAAAAAGCTACGGTGGTCCGTCAGGACGCCATGAAGACAACAGCAAAACGTAGACAACAGCAAAACAAGCTATGGTGGTCCGTCAGGATGCTATATAAACAACAGCAAAACGTAGACAACAGCAAAGCAAGCTACGGTGATCGGTCACAATGCTATATAGACAACAGCAAAACGTAGACAACAGCAAAACAAGCTATGGCGGTGGTCCGTCAAGACGCCATGTAGGCAACAGCAAAACAAGCTATGGCGGCGGTCCGTCAGGACGCCATGCAGACAACAGCAAAACAACATACGTTGGTACGTCAGGATGCCATGTAGACAACAACAAAACGAGTTACGGCGGTCCGCCAAGACGCCATGAAGACAACAACAAAGCAAGCTGTGGCGGACCGTCAGGATGATATGTAGACAACATCTAAACAAGCTACGGTGGTCCGTCAGGACGCAAAGTAGACATCTGCAAAACAAGCTACGGCGGACCGTCAGGACGCCATGTAGACAACAGCAAAACAAGCTACGGTGTTCCGTCAGGACGCCATGTAGACAACAGCAAAACAAGCTACGGCGGTCAGTCTGCGCGCCATGTAGACATCGGCAAAACAAGCAACGGTGGTCCGTCAGGACGCTTTGTAGACAACAGCAAAACAAGCTACGGGTGTCCGTCAAAATGCCATATAGACAACAGCAAAACGAGCTACGGCGGTCGGTCAGGACACCATGTAGACAACAGCAAAAAGAGTTACGGCTGACCGTCAGGACGCCATGTAGACAATAGCAAAACGAGCTACGGTGGTCCGTCAGGATGCTATATAGACAACAGAAAAACGTAGACAACAGCAAAACAAGCTATGGCGGTCCGTCAAGACGCCATGTAGGCAACAGCAAAACAAGCTACGGCGGTCCGTCAGGACGCCATGTAGACAACAATAAAACAAGATACGGTGGTACGTCAGGTTTTCCTTGAAAAATCTGCTTAAAAATGTAATAGATTGAATCCAGGCTACCGCATTAAAAAGGTCAGTCATCCCAAATTATTGGTAGCTTGGTACATAAACATGTTAAAAACATGCTACCTTCAAACTATCCCGAACTCAAATCTGGAACTATCCTTTTAGCAAGGGAGTTGTGAATGTCAATGTACTAACGTCTTTTGGTTTCTCAGCAAGGGATCGAACACACGACCACAGGTAAACGAAGCTGACGCTCCAGAACTAGGCTAGCAATGTGGTCATCAATTAGTTGGAACAATCTTTCATTCAAAATGCAGGTAGTCTAAACGAATCTGCGGTTAACCTGAATTAGACGTAACAGGCAAAGAAAAGAGGATCTATGACAACTGAGCATTAATGTACTCGATAAGTTTAACCAAGACCATTACTTTGAAAGCTATCACTAAGCAAGGCACCCGAATAGTGAGTACGTATTCTTTGTCCTGTCCAGTTTAAAGGGGTTAAAATACTCACTTAAATCTCAATCGGGGGTTTTAAACAGGAAAACAA
>JAUMHA010392297.1:0-11760 GCA_032359765.1 Saxidomus gigantea
TCTCAAACAATTGATATTGTTGACCATGTGATTATTTTTCATTTAACGTACGTTTTATAATAAAACAAACTTCCCTGTCACCCATACATTTGTGAATCATTAATTCTGTGTCATATACAAAATTTCGCCCTATGCACATTTCGACCCGCGCTTTAGGTATATAAGGTTCAGCGTAAATCACTAAGGTCAAAAGTTGTTTTTATGGGAGTTAATCTATAGCCCCCAGGCCTTCAGCGCTCACAGCGCTTTAATTTTAATATAAATTAACGATAATTTAGTTCGCATTTACTCTTTGCTGTTTAATTTAGAATGTTTCTGAACTGGTATGGGAATATTAAGATGTGCCAAAACTGCATTACGTGTAATGGCAATACGGTAATGGCAATACTCTTTATCGCAATAAGTTTACCTGGAAAATCGGTCAAAGGGTTTAAGGAGATATAATCCGATGACCTTAGACTCTTTAGGTGACAATTTGACATTGAGCCAAGCGTCGCTGAACACCTATTTTTGCAGACTCTTCATTTATAATGATATTAACCTAATGTTCAAAGAAAATCTTTCAAAAGGTTTGTGAGATATGGACCGATTCCTTTGAACCTAAACAATAATGATCTTCACCTCGAACTGGCCTGGTTGAAATATTGACATTGCATGCTGTCTCCATGAGGTGAACATTTGACCCATGTTTCAAAAGATATTTCTCAATTTACGACGGAAGTTACAGCCCGGACACGAAGCAGACAGACCGAATGGAGCTAACCTATACTGTTTACGGTCGTTTAATTCGGAGAATTTTTATTTCGTACACTTTTAAAACGCTTGATTTTGTTACTGTTGTTGATCGTCTGTTGTTAATCTTTCAGACGTTTGATTTCAACCAAGGTAAAAGCAACAGCTCAACGAAAATGTGAATATCTACCTTAGAAAAAGAAAGAAACTATCTGTCCACCAAAACATGGGTGCTTCATGTTTTCGTTCTTTCAACATTGACATAACATTATTGGCTTTTAGAAGCAATTGAACCAGGAATGTTAATTTGTTTTGAGTTGGCAAATTACAGAATACTAGCTCTTTTACCCTTTTTAGTTTAAAATAAAAGCCTACAAAGTATAAGGAGGAGAAAAATAGCAGATAACTCTGTCCGAAATATGGATACTCTCCATCGTTAAAATTTTACCCTGCTCCAGTAAATTGTAATGTTGCATCGTTTTCCCTTATCGTTTCTAGGGAAGATGATGGCGTATATATCTAAAAGCTTTCTAGTTAGCACTAATTCCCAAAGGATGCAATAATAGTTTATACTGACATTTGAACCGGTCCTTGACCCGGTCCTTGTTCACAAATAGCTCTCTTTGCAGCATGACTTCAGATTTACTAATTTTTCTGCGTCTTCTACACCTGAGACCAACTGAATCCTCAATCGATCACTAGCTAGTCAGTAGGCTTCCGGTTAATATATTTCCAGTCAAATACTTGGGATATTAAATGAGTTTCGGTTACCAACTATTTTTAGACATCACTGTTAGTCCGAATGCGCTACAATTAACTAGCATATTGTTTTCTTGCAATATTTAAATTTGGTAAATAAACGTTAAATGATAATTAAATGCATTTTCACAAGTAGAATATATGTATATCGAAAATGTATAATTTGTGCACAAAATGCAAATGCAGCGATCTTTCTTAATGAAACAATAAACACAACAGTATACTAAAGGGTTTAAGCCACTACAACACCTCTCTTTTTCGCAAAGTTTACCTATTATTTACCGCTTTTTTGGCTCAATAATCTATGATAAGGTCGGAAGATTTCCATTAATGCACTGTAACTCAATAAATACTTGTGCATACAAATGTTCTCGTTTTGACGAAATTCGACATATTCACATCTTCAAATGTTCGCGTTTTGCCGAGATCCGACATATGCGTGCATACTTGATCGGCCGTAATCATTATTTCTTAAAGTTTTAGGTTATACTTAAGGACAAAAGTTCTGTCCAGTATAAATAAACTAACGCGAAGGCTAATTAGAAAAACACAAGAATTTCGTCATTTTTAAATCAATTTACAAATTTTTAATGTCCATTAGGCGGATGCAGAAGTCGAATAGAATATTCATGGTCGTTGAACACTGTGCAGCATGTGATGTAGGTTAACTGGCGTAAAGTCAAACAAACGTTGATCAATTTAAAGGTTCGTAATAACAACATAAGTTGAGTATTTGTTAAAATATTTACGTCTTTCGAAGGATTTTCCTTTGGTAAAAATTAACCACTAGAAATGTTTGTGATTATAAGCTTCATATACACAAAATTGAGATAAACGTGAAATTCATGATTAAGCCGTCATGGTTCATTGGATGCAAGTAGTCTCAAAATATAAATTTGCGAACAAACAATTAAAAGTAACATGCAATTAAAATTTAATGAGACAATTTCAAACTGGGCAGAACTTTTGTGCTTAAGTTGTTCCTCTTTAACTTGTTTAGACACGATCAAGGTAAAGATCACTGTCACTGTTTATTGAAAATGGTTCTAGAACTATTGGGCATATATTCTTTAAATTTTACATCACTGTTGACCATGACAAGTGAATCAAAAGAATGATTTTGAGCTCATATTGTGTTACAACCTAAGAATTAATAAATTATGTTTTGTCTTTTCAAAACGATAGTAGGTTTTCCAATCATCAAATATTCGTAATTTTACTCACGTCTATCAGAGCAAGGCTTTAAATAGGTAGTACATGAACAATTATGCTTATTTTGATTTATATTTTGAACAAGAGTCTCAAACTGTCACAAAAGACGTCAGAGAGGCATAATTCAGTAGGTTTTGTAAAACATGTTTGGGTTATAGAGCGGACAAGGCTTATATTCACCTGTTTGAACTGGAGAAGGCTAATTTCATCACTTTTCGACAATTCAAGGGTCATAATCTAAAATTACCATGGGCGATTTTGCTGGTTATCGAACTTGGCATAGACATTTATGCCCACAAATATTTTCAGCAAGTTTGGTAAGATCGGGTGAAAACTTTTCGACGTTGAGAGGGACAAGGCTAATATGGCAATTTTTTGATAATTCTAAAGTGCCTAAGGCGATTTGGCTGGTTATCGATCTTGGCCCAGGCAGTTTGCCCACAAACTAGATCGTAGGCGTATTGACAACAGGTTGTCCCTTATGTATAAAACCCATAATGAACTAGTTGCTATCCCCATTGAAAGCTACCTAGTTCCCTTATCCCGCAGCACACGCCACTTTCATTTCTCAAGTTATAAGTTAGTCACAGCACCTATTATAAGTACTACTTCTTTTTATCTACCGCTGGAACCGTCTATCTACCGACGTCGTCCACTCCTCTATCATAGAGCAGATCTGTGCGGCTGTTTGCCGCATTGATCATGTTTTTTACTAGTTGTACTGCTAGCTGCTTTTACATTTTAATCTTTTAACACTCCCTAGTTTTTCTTTTCATTTTAATCTTTTTAATATGTTTCAGTCTAATTATATCTTTGTGGCCAATAGTCAAATGTCTTCGTCCCCGCAAGGTGTTTGACATTAAAGGAAGATTGATAGATCTATAAAGATCAATATATATCGGGAAGTGCCACAGTTTAGCACAAATAATCAACATAAATAATTATACACCGATTAATTGTACGACTAATTACGAAGCATCTAAACGACACACAGTGATTGTTGTTGCTGATACTGCTGGCGATACCGGAAGTGAAGAAAATTTTACTACGATTTGTTTTACATCACGTGAATTCATTCACAACAATACTAATCCAAGCGTATTAGCGCAGCTGTTGTGTGAAAATTACGCAGGGAGGGAATTTCAGCAGTCAAAAATAGTTCCACACACCAGGAACCGTCTATAACTATAAATGCTTATAGAGTATTCCTGCACACACCTAGAGCGATTTACTTGGTAGGTATTTCACGCTCAAAACCCTCTTTGCCTATATAGGAGAAATTTCAGTAGTGTTAAAATGAATGTTTTACGGTATTGCCACATATTTAACCGATAACGACTGGAATGTATAGCTTAAACCTTTAGGTTAAGTAATAATACTTGCAAATATTCTATTATTTGTGGTTCTGTAGTAATTTAATATGACATCATTTAGGGAGTGTCTCTTGAAGGAGTTTACTCTCTAGTTTTAACATTTATGAAGCAAACGTAATTTAGCTAGAGCACAATATATTTGGCAACAAAAGCCGGGATACATGTATGTTCTGTAAAATCAATTAAAGGCTAGAGGGACCAGTATGTCCATACGTAATATAGTTTCTTTATATTATTAATAAGATAAAAGTTGTGGAACATTTTTGCTCATGATACAAACAAGTACAGAGCTGTCTCTAGAAAGGAGAAAACAAATTAAAATGAATTGCGACTTGGCAATAACTTATTAAGTTAAGACACTGTTCTAATGCCCGCTGTGATACTTTTGTATCACAGTTTTCTTGTTCTTTTGTCAGACAACCATATGTAAAGCCTGAAAGTACTGTTCGGGAGATATTTTCAATACAAAGGAACTCAAAATCAATGGGTAATTTGTTTGTGATTTCACCAGTGACATGAAATTCAGAGAATGCACACCGAATGGTTCTACAAACTCTGTCCAGAAACCATTAATTTTGGTCTACGGACAAACTGACTGACAGTGGACGGACACTTTTTATTTGGGAGGTGGAGACGAGGCATAACAATACACCGACCAGAATAATAACTGTAAGAAGTAAATTTTCATTTATCTATTCATCGTATTAATGGTTATAAAAATACAGTAGTGAACACATTGCTACTTCACAAATGTACAGTCTGGTATACTATCTATGTAAATTAAGACATTTACCTGCATATTAAATAAATGCTAAACATGTGAATATAAATACAACATATAAGATCTATCATTCTGCAAGAGATTCATATGAACCTAGAACTGGTCAATACCCCTGTCTTCGCTTGGACACAGGACTGGATATATGAATATCTAAAAGACTGTTGTCACTAAACAAATTATTTTGCTGAGAAATAGAAAAATACCTATAGAAATACAAAATTCTCTATGTACACTAAACTTATGAAAAACTCAAATGACCAATTGTCGCACAATAGGCTTGGTATCAATCACTCCTGTGAAGTTTCATTGATTTCTAGCCAGTAGGAACCAAGAAATAGCATTGACAAAATTTGCTAAAAAATCAAATGGGCTGTAACTCAATGAAAAAAAAAATCCTAGCATAGCATGCCAATGATAAGCACAAACAGGTTCAGTTTCAATTACTTCCTTGAAGTTGCATTGATTTCCTGCCTTTGGTTGCTGAAAACTAGTGTGACATTCGCTAAACAAATCAAAGGGCCATAAATGAAGGAAAAATTATCCTAGTGCAACATGCCGGCAATATGCACAAAATTGGCTTGGTACCAATCATTCCTGTAATGTTTCATTAGTATCTGGCCAGTGATTGCTGAGAAATAGCATGGATAAAGAGTGAACAGACAGACAGACGATGCGACTCAAGTATTACAACTTGAAACTTCGAATACAGGGGTATAAAAATTATTACATAATATACCAGTCTACTTTCTGTATCACTGTATCATAAAACACACGTGTCACACACACTACTATAAGTTAAATATTATGGCCTAAAAACATGATGACATAGACAAATATAGATTTCCAAGGCTGCTGCTTCTACTGTTACTGTCAATTAATTGAAGGATATTGTTTCATTTCAATTTCTGAAAGTAATCTTTATCTAGTATATCTTCTATATTTTCTTCATATATCTATAATATGCTATAAATGTTTGATAAACTTCGTATTTAGTATTCGTTATTAAAGTAATACAACTCTGAAACAAAATATCTTACCTCACAAAAAGCAAAACATGTGCCAAATATTTGTATGAATCTATTATATAAATTGTATAAATGTTAATATGCACATTTAATACAAAAGTAAATTCAGTAAACCTGTAACAATCACATTTATAAAACATCACATATTTTGAAATTTTATTATGGACAAAAAGTCCATTCTGGAAAATGTGATTTCTTTATCAAGCAAATATTTCCATGCTGAGTAAAACCGACGATAAAGGTAGAATCCACTGCTGCTATAGAAAACTTGAATTTTTGCAGATTAAAGTTAATCAAATATTTCAAACAGTATTTGCTTTTTGTTCGGGGACAAAGATTCCTTTTCAGACATATGCACACATTGTTATTGTTTGTCTCAGTAAGTATAATGCAACATGGTAACCAAAA
The DNA here is from genome assembly GCA_032359765.1 of Saxidomus gigantea. Lineage (NCBI taxonomy): Eukaryota > Metazoa > Mollusca > Bivalvia > Venerida > Veneridae > Saxidomus > Saxidomus gigantea. Next base: position 6,291 of record JAUMHA010392297.1, read on the forward strand.
GAGATTAAAACCTACTCCAAGCTGTTTTTGTCAGGTGTTTCACCAATTCTTAATAAAGAGGCCCAAAAATGGGACAGTAACGCTCTTTATACTAACTAATGGATTCTATGATGTATGACTGTCACTTATACATGTGGGAACAGAGATGTTTTGATTACTACAAGAACACATTTATAAATCTAACATACCTTGCAAATTAACAATCCAGACATTGATTCTTTTACAGCATTTGGAGTTCAAACTACATGTATATCTAATTTCAAGATTGATCAAGTTTAAAAATTCCATTTCTGACTGTATCGTTCTATGTGGGGCTAACAGTTTCTGCAACTTCAACTGCTGTAAGTAACTGAACTATTGTAACAGAAATGTAGCAGGACTGTGTGTGCTCTTCTTTCATTCTATCTTTACAAAAGTGTTCAATACTTAAAAACTGTCAAAGCTATTCAAGGTGAGATAATAGCGTGTAAACGGATCAGTGTCATTTATTTATGTTCCAGTAAACATGTATAAACTCCTAGTATGTTCACTGCATGCTTCCCTTCTCAGAAAAAAGTTCATGTAAATCATCTATAATTTTACTCTTTCAACTTATTTTGAACTTTATTTATCAATAAGAATTTTATAAACCTTCAGTTAAACCATAATCAAAATCAAATGTACAAACATTTAAAAAAAAAGTATTATTCTGACTATGAAATAATCTCTGATAAACACTTCTATTTTCATATACAAGACACACTGTTTTACAAAAATGAACAGAACTACATGTTTTATACATGTACATCACGTCTGTGCTTCAATATAATGCTCAAAGAAACATTTTCAAGAATCCTATTTTAATACATTGTCACTTAAGTGGCACAAACCCTACAACTAGCAGATTAGTTTCTCAGGCATCAAAGATATTGCAAAAAATAAGAAATGCTTTCTGGCAACACTTTTTCAGGAAGAAATGACTCGAGTAGGAAAGAAAGCATAATATGCTGACATTTTTTTAGCATCAATAGGGCAAGGTACAATCATTATTATAATTTTATCAGTAAATTAATTTTACTATATCGATTAATTCAAATTGATCCTGGGATTTTAACTACAGCATGCTATTTACAGAGGTGAACTCTATAAATTTGAGCAACTTAAAAAACCTTGAGACATTTATTTAAAACCTGAAAGGATTGCCATCAGACCTCAGAGTTACGGCTAAAAATTCCAACAAATATCGGTAGAATTAGGTGTAGCGCCATAACCGCTCATAAACACTGGTATCAAATTTAAAGCAATTTAAATTTATATACAGTAAACTCCGCTAATAACGAACTCTTCGGGACCTATCAAAATTGTTCCTTATATCCGGAGTTCCTTATATCCGTATATCGAAAAAGTTCCTAATATGCAATGTAGATATATCGAACTAAAATATATATCGAACAAGTATTTTTTATAGTCAAATGTAATGAAATGCGAACCATCAACTTATAGTTGCTTTTGAGGAGTTATAAAGATTTATAACTGTAACAGTTATCCTTTGCTATATCCGTAAATTGCAAGGATTAATAAAACATAAAAAAAGACGATTCATGTTTTAATTAGCAATACTTAAACAAATACAATTCAAGAAAGATGATTTTTCGCTCACTTGACATAACTTAAAGTATTTGACAAGGTATTTTTCCTAATATGGGATTTCATCCTGTCGGGCTTTAAAAGAAACTATTATCACTCGAATATCGTACTTAGCAATTATGTTTGTATTCTGATTTAACTAGTTTTGCAAAAGGTTACATATGTGCATTGATTTACCTTTATAAATGATAGCTACAAGTGCGCTATGATAAATACAATGCAGACAACAAAAGAAAAATTGCAAAATCAACATATTTTTTAACTCTTCGGAACATATTTGCAGTTCGATATATACGATAACTTTACTGTACATTTTTCATTGTTGGGCCAGAAAATATTGTTCCTTATATCCGAAGTTTCCATATAACCGGAGTACGATATAACCATATATTTTTACATTAAACAAAGGAGGGAAAAAATCGGGCCCAAAAAAACTGTTCGTTATATTCGAAGATACGTTATATCCGGAGTCGATATACACAGAGTTTACTGTAGTCTCTATATTGGCATTTTGTGCAGAAACAAGACATTTCTCGATATTATGTTCCTCTTGAAAAAAAGCATTTATTTATAATAATTGTTTTACATACATCTAGCCTATTTTCAGAATCTTGAGAAAATAATCAGCTACTGTTACAGGGTATTCCCCTTTAACACGTAAACACTGATATACATCAAAGCTGAAAAAGTAAATTGTCTTCATATTGACATTTAAACTGCTTCTTGTAGGCTTCTTGTTTTGCAAGCTGAAGCACAAGTACGGCGTTTTGCCTTGAAGACATGTAATAACACACCTGCCATTTACCAGAATACAATTTCAAGAAAACAAAATTAAAAGTATTTGTATGATTTCCTGCACGTCAGCATTTCACAACTGGAACAGATGATACTCTGGCAGTTAAAGTATCAACTGAAGGCAACTGCTAGAAACTATAACAGACTCAATATCATATCAAAGTTTTCTTATTACATGTCTTTTTCTTCAGACATATGACTGTGCCGTTCAACCCCCAAGGCTAATATATTTACAGGTTTCAGTTGCAAACAAATTTTTGACATTGGTTCTCCAAGTTTTGAGATAACTTAAATGCAGATACTGAATTCTTAAGTGAAAGTAATCTTTTTCCATAATTAAATGGATTCCAGAACATGACAATCTATTTTAATGCAATTTTTCAATAACCCTAAACACCACAACAGAATTTCTTAGAGTCTTACATATAATGTTGGCACAAGATTTTCATACAAATGTATAAAATAACAACAGCTGTCCCTAAGACAGCCTAGCTGCACTATTAGCTCTCAACCAAACGCATTTCCAGTAAATAGCGGTAGTTTTCCAGATAAAAAAATACTGAAACATGAAGACCTGTAAGAAGCTTTGATTTGATCTCTTGACTTAGCTGTATCTTTCATGTAAAACCTTAACAAGAATTGTCTCAGTCCAAAAAGGAGCATAATTTTGTTAAAATACCAGTCAAAAATATGGATAGTATGACCTTGTTTAGTGACCCCAAAGACATGTGTCAAGCTTCAATCCCATACCTTTATTCTTTTTTGAGACACCAACATGCATGAAAAGGAAAAATTCAATTTCTTAAGAACAAAAAGGGACTCAGTTTAGCCAAAATACAAGTCACTATAATTGAACTTGATATTAAGACCTTGTTTCATGACCACAATGACCTGTGTGAAGCTTCATCCAATATCTCAAGAACCCCATGAGCATACCAGCTTGCACATAAAAGCTTAACCAGAATTTCAGAGCTCAAAAAGGAGCATGATTTTGACAAAATACAATGAGTTATGAGGCCTGACATTATGAGCTTGTTTTGTGCCCCTGAATACTGGTATGAAGTTTCAATCCAATATCTGTGGTACTTTTGGAGAAACAAACTTGAACACAAATACTTAACCAAGGTGTGCATGATGTCGGCAACAGGGTCAGTACGACAGCTCAGATTAATCTTTGAAAAGTTGAGCTAAAAAGGGCATATTTTGACAAAACATGGGCAAGAATCATGGTTGGTTTTATCAGAGCTTCTTCTCTTCATTGAAGGGTGTTGCACCTTGAAATTCATAAAATGTTTCATTTCAAATAACATTAATGGCTGTATTCCAAAACCTTCATCGATTCTACCTCCGCCTAGGAACAGAAATAAATACAAATTTATGCAAAACTTATCTAGTACTTAATAACCATTAACACATGAAAGATGTTCAAAACAATTCTAATTAGTTTCTTACAGCAATGATATGGCACCCAGCAAATTTTTACCATGATTTGTGAGAAGTGCAAAAAGCGTAACTATGACATCATGTAGGTCAGAGTCATTCTCTATAACAATCTTACGCAATTTCTTAAATATTTGAACTTCATAACAGAAGTTATACTGCTTGGCGACATATTTCCGGACAGATCCCTCATTTTAAGCTATAGTTTTGTGTGTTGTTTTGATCCAGCCCAAGCAATCATTCAGACACTTTGTTTGTTTCTGGTGAGTATATGGCAAGAAAAATGAATTAAAACATACTCACACAACTTTTATTCTGTAAACATGCTTTGTGGATAACGGTATAACTGAGCATGCGCATCATGCAGCATTTTTAAGAGGCCCTGGACGTGCACTTTAAATTGTTAACGTTGCTGTTCTTGATAGCAGACGGACATAGAATTCAATATACATGTAAGAACATATCAAACCTCATAAAACTAATACCTATTTCCAAAACAAATGTTTAGAATTTGTGCACCAAAATTGTTTTTGGAATTATTATCAACTTTTTACAGGAGTGAAGACACTAGACTCTAAAAGTCAAATTTTCCAAAACAAAGGGAAGCAACTCAAACAAACCTCTTCATTTGGCCCATTCACTGTTAAATCTCCATTTCGCTGTTACAATATGAGTTGTTGACCTTGATTTGTAGTTTCTACTTTTCTGTCTATAAACCATATAAAAATTGTAAGAAAAGAACAAAAATAAGCATGCATTTAATCAAAATCAAAACAAAATAATATTCTCGCTCCTAAACATCGCTAAATTTTAACAAAAAATGAAAGTACAACGCCTTTTCCAAAAAAGTGAAGTATATCCCGTAATATGTGAACAACATACTTGAAAGTTAACCCCGTTTGGGGTCTTGTTATGTAAAACAGAAGTAACGTCACAAAGCAAAAAGGTAAACGTAGTCTTGTGGAGGAAGGGATGAGGTCTAATAAAAGTCAAAGACTGTGTCCCATGACATCTTCGTTATAATTAATAGTTAATGCAGATCTAATAACTTTTTAGCATGGTCAAAATGCACTCTCCTTTTAAGTTACTGATTCTAATCTACCGAAGGATTTTTTTCATTTTAAGGCAAATCTGTGATTCGAAATTGTCCCTGTTCCTGGAAGTTTAATTCAAGTTGCTACACTATGCACTAAATTTGCAAAACAATGCACTTAAAGTCAAGACATTCAGGTATTATACAGATTCTATTCTTGGAAAAGTCAAGCAAAATAGTTCAAGTTGGTTAAAATCATTTCTATAAAATAGGTATGACATAAACATGTTAATGTGACCCTCAATTAATCAACAGATTTATCTAAAGGACAAGCAATAATACAAGTTCAAAAAAGTCATTATATTTAATGGTAACTGAATAGCAGTATGTATACTTCTACGTCATGGATAACACCTATGAGCAACTTTATTCGGATTTAAGAGTAGTGTATTTACCTAGAAAATATTTTATATGCCCTTCTCAAAATAAATTCTGTATGTTAATGTCTACAAAAAATGAAACATTAGTAAAATCGATTGCAACTTTTCTTTATTATGCTTTCGACAAAAGAAAAAA
>JAUMHA010392319.1:0-19739 GCA_032359765.1 Saxidomus gigantea
TCCCTTGAGGATTTTGCATTACTCAAAATATTTTGCTTTAGTATTGTTCGCATTTTTTATTCACTCGGGTGATTCTATGTATTCTTTGTATTTCATTCGTTTTTAAGAAGTCGTTAGTATCTGTGTTCCAAATATCTTTTACCAATTTTATATCAGCACGCAGAGTTCATTTGAAAAATTTGCACTTTACACTTCAGTAAAACATAAAGTTGTAAATTATATGAAGTATTAAAACATATTTACGAATGTAGTGCAAAACCATTCATTATTCTAGTCACAAAATTTCCTCCAGAACTGTTAAAAAAGTAACCAGTTAAACGTAAAGTTTCCGGACAATGGGAATTTTTGCAAGTGTCATATAGAACTGACACTACTTTAGAAAAGATAGCTTCGCGTTTTCAAGCTTCAGCGATCCAATTTTTCAGAATAAAAAAGATGGAGGGTAATTGACAGTTTGCTTTAATCTGCCTTTCACATTTAATGAGAAAAAAGAACACCCAATTGCTTTCCGCTGATCTTCTGTTCTCTGTATTCACATTTTTGTTGATTTTAAATATAAGAAAGGGAAATTGAAATTGTGAACCATGGTTTAAACAAGTGTCACTTTTTAAAAAAACATTTTATATATACATTTGTAATAATATTCGTATCGTAAATGTTGTGAAGTTGGCTGTGCTTTCGTACATTGACAAAAATAATTACTTTGATATTTTTACTTTTAATTTTGATAGCGACAAATCATGCAGAATCGTGCAGAATATTTCGCTCGTCTCTTGTCTTTCATTAATTAATCCTCCATCATGAAAAAATATTTCGATATGGGTTAAAGTTTCGTCATAGATTATTTTTAATATTGGTTAAGATTTCTTAATACACGTTATTTTCGTCATGTGATGAGTTTGTAAGTTGCTGCCATGGAAGGGTGGTCATGATTAACCTAGAAATAAGAACATGTAGACAACGGGACAATGGCTTTTGCAGCATCAAGCTGAATATAGTTAAACATTTTTGAGATGCTTAAAGTTTCAGCTTCGGCAGAATTCGCACAATATAGAAAAGAATTTAGTCTCTAGGAGAAAAAGAAATGGAAAAGCCCGAGTAATAACATCTCTTAACAATTTCCATAAAAAAGCAAATAAAGACAAGTTGGTGTTCCCTTAATATTGCTTATTGCATGCTAATTATTTCTCAATTAAGACACAAAGATGACTAAATAAGTGTGTGGAAAAATAGAGCTTCCAAAAACAGGCACCGACTGCCATAGAAACCAGCAGTCAATAATTAAGATGTCATATATTATTCGCGAGAACACTATTTGTCCCACTCATTTACGCCAGCCAGCCGAATTTTGTAATCAAATGAAAGCATTTATATACGAAAATTACTATGTTCCTCTAGATATGGAAGGGGAGCTTATCATAAATCAACGAAACATGTGTTTAGAACCAACTTAAAATCAATAGTGACGTTAGTTGAGAGCCTTTTTCGGCTATAAATGATACACAGAGACCGAAATATCATCATCGGAAAACAATTTATGAAACATTGATCTATCCAAAATCTGTGCTCTTGTAGGCGATTTCATTTATACAGTCTCGTTTTTTTTAGTAAATTGGCAAAATGAAAATAAGACATACTGGGGTTTCTTTAATTTAAAAGATCGAAATAAACGTTCTATGTTGCCCCACTCGCAATTAAAACAGCCTACGCTCTCATAAAAATGTTTCTAATACCCTGGGATCAATTGCACAATTGAAATACTATACAATGACACTGAATAATTTAGATGGAGTAACAGAATGAATTAGTAGTTACAGAATGACGGTTTAATTTAGTTTTGCAAAACAAGCATTTTGTATGATACAGTTTATTAAGTACTGGCACGTTTTTATTCATATTGCAAAAAAATCATGTACGTGTATACGGCAAGAACCTAGTATAATCGATATCTAAGGGTTGAAAGTCAAACGTTCATAAATATATTTAAAAAATAATTGAACTATGCTGAATACGTACACTTGCATGCCCTTTTGTAAAATGATGTAGGCTCGAGAATGTCCTTACTAATGGATTTGGCATGATCTTTGTTTATATGCCGTTGAATTGAGCGTATATCGGTTCTGACTCAGCTACCGTAGTTAAAACAAACTAACTCTTCAAGCTCCGGAAAGCGATTATGCCTTAATCGAATTTTTAACATTTTAACAGAACGTTATAGCAAGTAAAGATTTTCTGATAAAGTTACAAATTATGGATTTCTGATTTTGGCAAAGTATGTTTTGCAGAAAGAAACATAATTTTGTTCTCCATCAATCTTTTACACCGATTATGAAAGCCATTTCTATTCGAGTAAAATGTTACATTAGAACGAGATTGTATATGAACGGCCATTTATACTTATGAAAACTGCTCGTATACGCATCATACAACTTTCTCAATAGCTCGTTTAGACGTCAGGCGAAGTTACTCATTCATGCGAAATGAGCCTCAGTTTTTTTTATTTACTTGCGTCATATGTTCTAAACATCCAGCTTGAATTTACCATTTTAAAGCATTTAAGGCAATTCTCGTGCCACTGTAAAAGGCAATGCCGCAAATTTTAAGAATATCTTACTGAAAACAAAGCAATGAAACCCGGTAGCACATGCTGGAAACTTCGGAAATATCCGATTATCACTGTCTTAAATAATCTTTTTGTCAGAAAAAATAATCAGAAATCGTAAAAGTCTTCTTAAATAACACTATATCACTAATTTACTCGGTAACTGTAAAATACATTAAACAAGAATACAGCACCTCCCCTCGGGGCGAACGTTATATCTCCGAATAGGTTCATTAATGTTCCAAGACCAAACAGGGACTATCGTCTTTTTCAGTAGAGCTGAAAAAAATAATGACCATATTTTGTACGCTTGTTTGAAAACATTACAATCTATCGATAATCATTTTAAAGTCAAAAGGTAGCGAATGTAATATGTTTCTGCATTCGTTTCATACGATTAATTAATATATTTTGATTTAGCCAAATATGGAAAAATAGTAATCATTGTAACAACGAGCAAAGAAAGGCTGACTTGGGTGGTTTTATTGAATTCCATACACAGAATTCTCGCTACATTATGTTTGCATGCCCTTCACAGTGACAAGGTGGGTACGCAGAGTCTTCCAAGGCGGGACGAATCGATCTTACTTTATTTCATAATAAATATAGCCACGTGACCAAGTCTTAATAAGATGTTCATTTGAAATGGTATCTGATAGTGCTACAGGACGAGCGCTTCCGGAAACTGTTTCCACGGGATAGTTGGAAAGGAAATTATGGAATAGCATTGAAAGTAAGTTACTTCGGTTTTACAAGATAATATTTTTACATTTTTTTTGTGATTTTATAAGGCCAATGATAAAATATTTTCAAGGGTTTAATTTTTCTAATCCGATAAAAAAATACATGAAAAGAATTACAAAATGCTTTATTATAACCATGTAATGTTAAAATTAAAATAAGATTTAATTGCTAAAAAGAGGACAATTTATCCAGGCTTTAATATGTAAAAGTTACTTCAAAGCCAATAAACTTGCGTTTTTTTCCATTGAAATAAAGGGCAGTATATTTGGCGCTTTATGCGGTGTTAAAGCGGAAACAGAATGCATTACTCGTAGTCAGTGTGCCTGAAAGTTCTCACGCTATGAACGGAGATCACGTCGTGTTAGATTTTGAAGTGAAAACACGGGAGTGATCATCAATCTCTGTTTTTAAATATAATCCAATTATATTTTAAAATATTTGTATTCTCTCCTACTTAACAGTGTCTCTTTTCCCTCTTTTAAATATTCTTTAGCCCTTTTTTTCTTTTCATGAACGCTTAAGTTCAAAACATCTATTAAGCTTTCTCGCGGGATGTATGATTTAACGTTGTCATTAAATTCAATTAATTATTTAACATAATCTGTTATTACTCCATGTTTTATAAGTTGGGATGACAGTAATAACAGCTAACCATATACAATGTTGCTTCTTGAGTTCTTGAAATAGTATCGTCTCAGATAGAGTAACTTTGCAATGCCATTTCCGAATAAAAATTCACATCTCTTGTCCCGATAGAATATTTGTGGATTTATCAAATGACCATGTTCGGAGTGAAGTAGATTACGGCCTGTATATTTGTCCAAAGGGACCAATAAATGGACATCTGAAGTTAATTGTTGGGGATATTCTCTGAGTAATGCAATGTAGTTGTTTATATATTTAGTTACCACATCATATCATGCTTTGAGAGTTGTAAATCTTGCATGGTTTCGCAAAATTTGATCTCGTCAGCATCGCTAAATGATGTAATCTTTCTGAGAAAAAAAAATTTATTTGATGTATCAAATAGGCGTTCTAAAACGTCTTAATTTGAGTATTTCAGCCGAGCATAAGTTCGTCTAAAATAGCACTTGTTTTATGTCAAGTCATGCTTCCGATCGGCAGGACATAATGTATCCTCGACAGCTTGAAACATTTGTTACCGCTTGAATTGCAGCTTTCACGTGACACATTCACTGTAGCGCTATAAATTTTAGAATTTAAGCCGAGTGAAAAACAGAAGACTGAAAGTAATATTTAAAGCATATGTCTCGTCCTACTCTTATTTCATTTTTGTTTAGAAATAGTTGACCTTTAAAATGTCACAAAGTATAGCCATATCTATATATATTTTATATTCTCTTCTGATTTTTCATTAATGATGGGTTTTGCAAGTTAGCTTTGTGTTATGAAAGAGATACATATAAAATAAAAAGTATGAATAGAAAGACTGCAAACGGAGAATTACTTTTACTTTTCTCCACTTTGCATTCATTTCATTTTATGCATGGTAAATATTATTAAATTGGTACCGAAAGAAAAAAATGTTACAAATCATTTATGAAATATTTAGTTACATATACTGTATGGCAGAAATCGACAGTACCGATGAAGAAGAGTTGTATCAGTATGCATGTGTATATATTTATACACAAAAGTTTGCCGAAATGTATCATAATGCATTATATTTCAGTTAAACATCGATGATTAATATTGTTTACAAATAGTTTTACTGCCGTCCGTTTTCATTGAGAGACAGTTGGTTTATTTTGTACCCCATTCATTTACACTAAAACATACACTTACGTTTAAATTAGAGCTTAATTAAATAATGTAAATAACCATTCGTAAAGGTTTGCAAGAAACGACTGTTCCTCCAAAAGATTAAAAAATCTAATGCCCTATTTAATGATCGGTATTTATTAACAAAAACAGGTAAGATCCATATGCATTAACCCCACCCCCTCCAAAAATTTGCTAAATATACGATTAATACATATGTTGTTAAAATAAACTAAAAAAGTACATCTACCCATAACCGAATTTTGTAACATTCTGTATATAGACAGGATATGTTGTCTAACTTCATGCCATATTCAGCAATTAAATTACTTTCCAACACATGAATTCTTGGGGAAATTGCTAACCCAGGAAGTTAAAGGATCCGATTTAACAATAAAAGCTATTAAAAAAATAATAATAAAAAAACATATGAGCAAACTTGAAAACTGTTTATATTTACACACATAAATCCTGTGGAAAATTGAAGTCTCGTAATAGGTTGAGAAATGAAATTTAAAACAAACATATACAGTAAGCACCGTATATATCGACTCCGGATATAACGTAACTTCGGATATAACGAACATTTTTGGGACCGATTTTCCCTTCTTTATTAATGTAAAAAGATACGGTTATATCGTACTCCGGTTATAAGAAAACTTCGGATATAAAGAACAATATTTTCTGGCCCAACAGTGAAAAATGTACAGTAAATTAATCGTATATATCGAACTGCAAATATGTTTATGTAAGTTAAAAAATCTGTCTATTTTGCATTTGCTTTTGCCGTCTGCATTGTATTTTTAATAGCGCACTTGTAGCTATTATTCATAAAGGAAATTCATTGCACATGTATAACCTTTTGGTAAAATAGTTAAATGAGAATACAAACATAATTGCTAAGAACGATATCCAAGTGATCATAGTTTACGTAAATAATTGTGAGCGTTTCTTTAAAAGCATGCAGACCGGATGAAATCCCATTTTTGGGAAAACACCTTGTTAACTATTTCAAGTTATTGCAAGTGAGCGAAACTCAGCTTTTGTTTAATTATTGCCAATGAAAACATGAACCGTCTTTTTTATGTTTTATTAATCCTTGCAATTATTTTACATAGGTTTACGGATATAGAAAAGGATAACAGTTATAACTGTTCAAAAGGAGGTAGGAAAATCAAAAGCAACTGTAAGTTGATGGTTAGAATTTTATTACATTTGACTATAGAAATACTTGTTCTATATATATTTTAGTTCGATATATATACATCATGTATAAGGAACTTGTTCGGTATACAGATATATGGATTTCTGGATATAAGGAACAAATATGATGGGTCCCTAAGAGTTCGTTATAAGCGGAGTTTACTGTCCGAGCATAAAATTTGCTACATTTTAAAAAGCCTTTTTTCAGACATAGTTTGACCTACATTCTTAGCTACTACTTACTCGCACTACGAGATCGTGTATGTTGTAAAAATTGACAGCATTGATTGCTTGCATTCATTATGATAATTATATCAGACAATACCAGTTGACGTCATTTACGACACACTGACACCCACTACGTAAAATAGCAACTTTGACCGTATACAGATTGAAAAGATGTTTGAGAAAATAAATGTGGAATAGTTGTCATATCTCACTACGCGTTCGCACTTAGTTGCCATGGTTATGATATAGTTATGTTATTTGTTAAATTAATATCTACAAAACATCGTCATTTCTTTCAAATCAAGCTTACTGCATCTTCATAAAATTTACGTCATCACGGTAGAGGTTAAAAGATACGTGTAAATGTAATACATAATACAACAGGTTTCGTCTATTGTATTCAGTTTGATAAAAGTGGTGAAGGTCCTGAATGATCAGACTGAGGTTTAAAAGAAGCACGAAACAAACACATTAACATCTGACCATCGCACACAGGAAATCAACTCTGGAGATTACAGGATCCTAATACCTTTTATACATGTTTCGCTTTCTGAAGTCAATCAAGAAAACAAGAAAGTTGTCTGACTCAAAGAAAAGCATTCCGTGTAAAAATCGGAACACACTGAGGCCGTGGTCAAAATAAACGTCAGTATAAATATAGGTTTTTATGGGCTGTTTATCACTTTGATGTAGCCCAAGAAAGCTATTGAATGACAACCAAATAAACAGAATTCCATATAAACTATAAATAATATTTGAAAGTGATTTAATCTTATTCTATGTTTACATCGATTCCGTACGAAATTAGTAGTTGGCAGCAATATTTCAAAATTAATTGCACTTTTTCGAAAAGCTACAAATATCACATGACATTGTTTGCATAACCGAACATCTGTACCATACACAAATTAAAGTAGGAAATATTTTAAAAGATAACCTTTAATATCTTTGATATTGAAAACTAAATGTTTACTTGCACAACGAAACGGTAATTATTTTAATACAATGTTTTATTGAATCATTAAATCGATATATAATGTAAACAGAGACCCAAGTTTGCTGTACTTAAAGAAGCTATTTGTAATATTTTGTTAACATTTTCAACTGAATATTTTATAAACTTCTTAATTTGTCGTTAATTCCAAAAACCGATTACGGCTACAAAATTCTTTACAATCATTGTTTGTCATTTGCGTCATTTTCTAAAAATACACTTCAAAGAAGTATTTCTTGCACAATTTATGTACATTATACATTAAGCCATTGCTACTGGACTCCGTGGAAGGAATGTTTACGTTCAGAAGGTCTATTAATATGTGGAAACAAAGCCCTGGTAATGAAGTAAGCATGTTCTCGTAATAGGTACAAGACAAATGTGTGATACAAAAAGAGTTTCCCAAACATACATGATGATCGATGCAGCCGTAAAAAGTAGATCTTGGACGTCTCCCTCGTCTGATTACTTAGTTTGTTCGGAACTTTAAAACCTTTATGAAAAAGAAACGAATGCATATAGGAAATATTTCGAAAATTTGTAAAAGTGACTTTCAATGTGTGTGTGTTTCCATGAAAATTACAGCTGTTTCCTCCTGTACATTGTCTTTTTAGTGACAGCGTAATCGTAGCGATATAATTGCTTACTAATTCAATGAACTCGTATAAATGCGGAGAAAGTCTTCGACTGAATTTTATAAAAAAAAAATATTAAAACGAAACACTATGATAGTTATATTTATCAATACTCGTTAAACAACTATGGCAATGTGTTTAGCGCTACAGAAATATGAGTATGGTCAAAGTATCATTGTAATATTTTAGCAAATGTTAACCAGAGGTGAATGTCAGCAAACGTTTTTTTAATCTACCTGACATATTCACAAGCACTTAAAGCGAATCTGCTGGCTTTCATCACAAGGACCTCACGCGGTACATTTCATATAGAACAGGACATTGCAGACACGTTGACCTCACTAAGCGTGTTCAGTGTATGAGTTGCAGAATTATAATTATAAACTTAGAACTTTATCTCTAATGATTAGTAAAGTCATCAATTGTTGCAATACTAATGTAAAGCAGTCACATACAACTGCAAACATGTATGAACAAAATAACGCCAAAATACTAGCAAGTTTACGCATATACATTAATAAAGGAACTGAAAATAAAAACAACAGCCTAGAACAAATGTTTAAAACATGAGCAGATATGTTACCAAAATATTCGACACGAATGGTACGTGCGACCCCGTTATGTTGTTAATGGGTACAATTGTATAGGGTAGGGCAGATTCTGTGAAAGAAAATTCATAGTTCCTAAAATAACCTTATTTTAAAGTTAATATTTAACAGGAAGAAACAAAACTCAAATTCAATATAGGCCTTTATTCATACTAACTGCAGTTAGCTATATGCAAAACTTAGTTTAATTAGTTTAGGTAACTGAATATTTATTGTTTAAAAAAGTTTTTTCAAAAAGTCATGGAAGCAGATAGGGTATTGTTTTCAATTTTAATCGCTTTTAATGATGAAATGAGGAAATTAAGACTTGTAATAGACACTTGTACATGTATGTACATCCTCAACAATATGTAATGTATACGGATTCACACAACTTGCACAAGCTAATGAACAAAACAACGGCTATAATGGTAACGATGTTGTATGTCTCAAAGGTATATGCTCCTTGGTTTTATGCAGTGGCTATTTCTGTTACAGAGAATAATATTGCGAGCACTCGTGTCTTCAGGGGATGCCTTAATAATAAGAACATTGCTAACGGAATTGTTAAGACAGTGTGATTAATTTTATCTTGCTGTTTGATCGTGTTTGATCATTGTTTGGTGTGCTATTGTGCTAGCTGTGTGATCATACAATATTGCTCGGTCAGTTCCTCTTGTTATGTACAGACATGTCTCAAAATAATGCGCTACTTTTGTTTATATAGCAACGTTTTCTATGCAAACACAATGATGCATTTTGTTATTATCATAACCTATTAACTAAAATTGCTAATGCTAGTCTTTTATTAAATGCAATGCCTCTCTTTTTTAGTTTACTATCTTTGACATATATTTTGTTTTTCTTATCATATGTTTTAGTTTTTATTTTAAAGGTTTTCTCTTCCTCTCTTGAACACTTCTCTATTATTCAAGAAATTTATTTTTCAACAATAGAATCAGATACAGTTAGGATTAAAAGTTCAATTTGCAATTCAGCAACACAGATTATAGACTCTACTGCTAGCAATTGTTTCAAAATGACAAAACATTTCTTGTTTTAGTTGTTCGAAAAGTTTAATTAAATGCCAAAGGTCGATTGTGCGCCAGTAACAACTTTGCCAGCATTTGATAGAAAATCAACAGAAACAAAACTTTATCGGTTAAGAAACAGTTGATTGCTCACAAGATTATTATCTTGTGTATTGACATTTCTCATCGGACAATGATGCACCTATATAGTTTCACAAAAAAAAACGTCTTAAAAGTGTCAGCATTAAAATTCTTTTCAAAAAAACTATAATCTTCCTGTAACATTCTCAAAATGCACAAAGTTTCAAAGACAGTTATGCACAGAGAATATCTCATTGGATATCAGTCAATCTAACTGTATCAAAACCGAGTACAACTTGGAACGTTCTAACGGCAAAATTCCATAGCAGTAGTCAAGTTATGCAGAAATGGAAATTTTATTCAGTGTAAAGTGATAAGAGTTCTTATAAATTCGTTCTAGCTTAACATTAATAGTCGATCTATATTATGTGCAAAGACAGTTTTAGCTCAATGTTGTAGTAAACATCATGATCATGGGTATTAAACATTTAGAGACTAACTGCTCAGACAGATGTGTACAAGATGTGGTCAAAGCTTGGTAAGAACACACGAACTCTGAACTGGGCGATCGACAGCTTATTCTAAAAAAAAACGGGTGAATGTATTTTATTCATAGGTTCCTAACTGTCTAAATGTTATATCGCTTGACGTTAATTGTAGACATAATTTTTAATACTGATGAAAAAAAACATGTTCGTATTTTAATCTAGATTGTGGTATACCATAAAAACCTTCAGTGATGATCTCATATATGCTTTTTGCTTAAAGAAAGGTCTGTGTCTTTCAAAGTTATATAATATATCAATTAAATAAAATGCTACGGTTTGAGGTCTACCGTGTGCAGCCTATTGTAACGCATCATTACCCAAGTCGATTAGATTGTCTGACTCAAATGCTAAGCTACATTAGCTCTTGAAGATCATACAGGACATGCATTCCCTTGGCTGATTCTCTCATCCACAATTCTTTTGCATTTAATATTATAGAATATGACACTGGCAATCAATTTAAACATCACTTAACTTGTGATTTTATAAGGCAGTGGCAAAGATTGTGAAAATTGCATTGAATTAAATAATTGTCATTTTATTACATACATTCGCAAAATCATTTTACAAAATCCTTGAGCTTGCGTGATTTATTACATGTATATTTACATATAACTAACAACATAATTATACTATATGACACAGATACGCCAATTAATCCTTGTTTACTGATACAAAGGCAATATATCTACACCGTTCTCAATTCGGAATGTCCCTTGAGATAATAACATTAATTCAATTTCATTGACTGACTATAAATAGGAACTTATTGTTGCTCCTATCGTTACCGATGATGAATATCATTTACATAATATACATTAAATTACTTTGTAGTAATTATTTTCATATAAAACTGTGTATTCTGTTAAGCACAGGACTTTGAATAAGCGTCCGTGATTTGGTTTAGCATTTACGATATTCATTCTGGTTAAAAGTGAATAATAACTTCAAAATCTATACTCAGAGAATCTAATATGATATGACAATGAGTATCAACAACGTAACAATATAATCTGTGTTAGCGAGAAGTAGTGAATAAATAAACAATTTAAAGAAGACGAGACTCCACTTGTAAAGCAAAATGTCATTAAGTCAATCTCACTATCACTATCCTATAGCTTATTCAATATTATTAAGATTCTCACTGGTTCTAATAGACAGAACATTTTCTACATGATGTTTTAGGACCATTTTCCATGAAATCAGAAATAACCAATTACTGCGTATGCATGTTATTACACGCGTGTTTTTGCGAAGTTTTCCTCAATTTTGAGATGAAATCTTAGTTACTGCACGCAATGCAACGGAATTTTCGGAAATGATCAAACTGCTGTAAAAAACAACAACAATGATGAACAGTATCTCATCATATAGTATATTCCAGCAAAAAACTTAAAAACGCTTCACACAAAAATGAATAAAGACTAAATTTGAATTGGACCATTTTATCTAAACCCTTTTAAATCGTTTTAAAAAGATTTAGTGCTAAGTTCGAATATCTTATCTTTTTCGTAACCAATCCTAAATAAAGACCTGTCTACGGAACATCATATCGATTTCTTTCATAAAATTATAAATCTTCAAAATAGTGAAAGTATTTATCCTATCTCGGGTGTTCTTTTCTCAGGAATTATCTCGGAACTACCAATTAAACCGAGACGATAACGACGTAAAAGCCTATACTTTAGTCCCCACCGCCAGATATTTATCAGCGGTGTTTGGTGCAATCAAGAAATTAATTCTAGAATTCTGACATTAGAATAAATCATTCGAAGACAGCGTGCAGTTAAGCTGGGTGATTTACGATGTGTGAGGTGAAATATTATATAACTTAACTCAGAAAAACTGTCATTGAGACGGTATATGTTACCCATGAATACCGTTATTTGCTATGGTGGACAGCCAATTGACATAATGAAAAGTAAATCAAACGATGTACCTTTAAAAGGCTTTCCCATATGAGGCCTTGGAAAATTTGTTATCTAAATAAGAACTTAGCTTGCTCTTGCATTATCTGCCCTTGAAAATTCGAAAATATTACACAATCCTGTGTTCAATGGCAGATAATTTAAAACCAAGACTGCGACATGTGGTTTTTATTTCAGATTTCTGTTTCAAACTTGATTCCACGTCAACATGCCAAGTTTGAAGAATTTTTTATACGACTTTACCCCCAACAAAGCTATTGAAAAATTGTTAGAGGACACTTTGTACACGTTTGTAAAAATAAGATTTACTGATTATCTTGTTATAACCGCATGGTTTGCACGTGCTGTAATTGACAACGGTTAACAAGAGTGCTAGAAATGCGTATGTTGCTACTCTGAAACCCGTAAGGTAAAGATCTATGTTAAATGTAAAAGAATCTTTTCTTATTATTTCAAATGTTTATTTTTGTAGGGTTGTTCTTTTCATTCGGAAAGAGAGTTAATTAGACGATTTGTAATATCCCTGCTTGAGATCAGTTTTAGCGCACAACTCATCGGAGTCGTTACGTCAGCCTTGAGAAGAAACGTCACTAGAACTAGTATTAAACGGGGATTGTTTTTAGAAAAGTTGAAACTTAACTCCAATAAAAGTATTAGGGTAAAATATATTGAATCTGATGGTAAAATGAAAATTGAACTTATTTGCTTTATGTTGATAGGTATTACAAAAAAGTGCTTAGTTATCGCCCGAAATATATTTGTACTAAAACACCTTTGTATGCGACTATGAATACAGACGAGTAATCAGTTAAAAAACGTCACATCAATTCATAGAAGTCCAAACACAGTTCATTTAGGATAATGTGATAGTGACGTGGCAAAAGACAATGTATTTGTGTAAATTCATGGTATAATATGAAGCGTTATACAATTATTTGACACAGTATAGATGGTATTACACAAAGAAATATTTCATCATCATGGAAGTGTCCTATATTGTGTACATAACGTGTACAGTTACTTAAATGAATATAATTTACCTTTAAAGTTGGCATGTCTTGTAATCTTCTATGCCTGCAAACACATACGTGCTATCAAATTTTTTTTTTTTTTTTTTAGATACAAAGTATAAGTTAGTGTTTATTAAGTCAAATTTAAACAATTAACAAACCCTAAGGGATCGAGTGATAGCGACCGACCGTGGTTTCTTAATTGTTGAAATTTAACTTAATAAACCCAACTTACTTAGTGTTTAACCTCATTTAACCTTTTGCATAGCCACCGACATGTATTGTGGCACGGACCTATGTGTATATAGGTCCGTGATTGTGGGCGGAGCTAAAGTGCTTTCTATTAAAAGTGAACTCTTTATTAATTAAGTGATACCAGTAGTTAGTTTTGATAGAAAAAGAAAGACGTTTATTTGAAAATCTGAGCGATTCAATTGGTGGGCAAATGGGGTCAAACACTGAGGTCTTCTCTTCAAAATACAACTTTTTGTCGATGATGCAATGGGGAGGAGGGGGGGGGGGGGATTCCCCGTGCAAAAATATATATTTAAAAAAACAAAAGATACTAGGCCGATGCAATATTCTCTATAGGTTCAACACAGTTTCATAGGAATAAAAAAAGTTTAATTCTCCCTCATCCAGCTAGATATGCTTTAGAAAAAATGTTTGCTAAATTGAGGTCGTATAAGTCAGATGCATGTACACGTTTTGCTATAAAAGTGTCTTCTTAAAGCCATAAGAAGTATACTTTATATACAAACGCAACCAATTATCCTCGGCTTCGCCGCGGACAAACTGGTTGCGCTTATGTATAAAGTGTCTTCTTACGGTTGTAAGAAGACACTTTTATAGCAGAACTCGTACTGTATCTATTACTTATAAATTTGAATAAGAATCATTGAAAGGAAATAAGTAATTAAAAAAACACGTAACCTGTTTTTTTAAACATTGAGCTATATGGGTTGAATACCTTAGAAGATTTCCGTTTTATTAGACATTAGTCTGTTTGCCTCCCAAATAAACGATAACAACCTTTGATAGCGCCAGTGTGTATTTAAACTAACGAATATTCCACTGAGACTCGTATCAATGTTATTTCTCGTTAAAAAGAAGCGGTTGTCAATTTTATGAAATTTTTGAAACTGTTCTTACTTAAATATTAGTTCATAGTGTTTGTTTGTTTGGTTGTGTGTGTATATGTGAAAGTATGTGTGCAATGAATTCAGTATATATTAAAAAAGGTCAATGAATTCGCCTTTAGGGCTTTTAATATTGTGCTTTATAATCAAATGATTTATGACGTTCTTTGATTAAGGCTCAATGACGTGTGACGAATTAAGTGGGAATTAGGTATTTCTGTCCAAACACCTGCCGTTTTCTCAGAAAAACTGCACCATTAACAAACAAATGTGTTTAGTCACCGCAAATAGCAACGTGATCAAGGCTTGATATATGTTCTAATTACAAAACTCAAGTAAACACTCCAAAGAAACTGACAAACAGATAACCAATTAGAGAAACTCTACAGTAAAAAATGATAAATTTATTCGTAACCGACTACTGGAAATATCAAACAAACTTTGTTTTCTGGATCATAATTTATTTATCATATTTACAGACTAGATGGTGGTTACACGATCTTTTTTCCGCACTTCGTCGCTAACGCCTTCGCATTACTTTAAAGACTCATATTTATCTAATACATAATTACATTATTTTTTCAGTTGTATCTTGATATACGAATATAAACTATTCACAGATAACTCAATTTATATCGAATATATATAGGGACCATTTAAATTTGTTCCTTAAATCCGGAGTTTGCATATCCAAAATACATTTTCATATAAAATAAAGAAAGAAAGAAAACTGGGACACAGAAAATTTGTTCCTTATATCCGGATGTTCGCTATATCCGAAGTCGTTATATACAGAGTTTACTAGAAATGCAATGTAGAAAGGAAACAGTTGCACTTACTATTGGAACCAACACACATACACCTTATTAAAATATAAATCTTGCATTTGCCTGTACTTCAGGATTAGAAAAGAAGGGAATACATAATTCTTTATACATGTATATGGAAAACTGTAACTCTTAAACTAAACATCAACCAAAACAAATAAATCCGTTTTCCAACTGCTAGTGACATGTTTGTTTCCCAAAGCTTCGTTACATTCTACTTCTACCAAACTATACCACACTATACCCATATAGCCAAAGGATGAATTTCAAACTTTCCGGCTGTGTCCATAATTGCGTTGGTGTTTTCGTGGGGTGTTTCTATCATGTTTCCCCATTAAATTGATTTCTGTTCATTAACGTTTTTATATCAAAGCCTGCTGCCTTTCCATGGAGCTAATATTCTAGTTATTGCTTTAAACAAGATTTTACTGAATATGAAACGATGGGACATTTATTGATGTAGTTTCTTCTTGTAGAAGTGGCATTGAACATTGCCCTAATGTAAACATTTGAAGACCATTCCAATAAACCGTTTCCTATTTCGTAAGAACTTTGTCAATATTTACATTGATACTTTCATTACTAAATATAATCATGTTAATTGATATCAACAACGAAGAAAGTTCAATAAAATTATTGGAATTAGCCTATCATATTAAGACATATTTATTTTGTTTCTATTTACAATGTTCAATAAGAAACTTTTGGTTTGTATGAATAAATAAAAGCTCAAATTTTGCATGAATGATTAATTGCTTTGAACTTTCTTTGTTTGGTAAATAATTTACTTTATTTAATTTGAACTTTCTTCGTTGTTTAAGGTTCAAGAGGAAACGATACTTGATGGTGGTATGAAAATGACCCTGGAAGCTCTATGATGCAGAAGCAACTGATTGGTTCTCAGGGAGAGTACTTACAATCACGTATGTGATATGACCTCGTATATATCAAACGGCTATTTTGTTAAAGAAGCTCAGCATTCACAGAACAAAGCAGAGACACAATAATATTTCTAACTCCAACGGTGGCTGCAAATCTCAAGTTATCAAGCTCCAACTGACGTTTTGTTTAACAAGATTAAAATGCATTACAAAGTCGTGGAAATTAGAGACAAGGTCTCTGACTGGGTTTCACGTTTGAATGATAAAATCAATGACCCAATTCATCAAAGGAGACTTGTTTTAGTAATTGTATGTATTGCATTGCTTCTTGACAATATGTTGTACATGGTGATTGTCCCAATCATTCCAGAGTATCTGACAAGCTTAAGGCAAAGCGAAGATGTAGTCAGACAGCAGGAGATCAATTGGACTGCTTACAATTTGACATATTTTAATACAACACTGTACCCGCTGAATTACACAGGGGTATCCACGCCAACACCACCACAGCATCGACACTGGAATAAAACATGGAAGAAGATTTTCCTTATAGACGTGCCCGCTCCTCCAGTTAATTACGGGAATGAAGGTCAATTGTCTATTGGCGTCTTGTTTGCATCAAAGGCAATACTGCAATTGCTTGTGAATCCTTTTACGGGTGCTTTTATCGACAGAGTCGGATATGATCTACCAATGATGATTGGATTGTCAATCATGTTTATGTCAACAACTGTATTTGCTTTTGGCAAAACTTATGGAATTCTGTTCTTTGCGAGAAGTTTACAAGGAATTGGATCGGCATTTGCAGACACTGCAGGTCTAGCTATGATTGCAGATAGATTTCCAGAGGAAGGTGAAAGAAATACTGCTCTTGGAATAGCCCTAGCGTTTATATCATTCGGATGCCTATTCGCACCACCATTTGGTGGCATCCTGTATGAATTCTGCGGTAAGGTCGTACCGTTTTTGCTTTTAGCTTTTTTATGTGTTGTCGATGGTTTATTGGTGCTATTTGCGATGAAGCCTGTTCGCAAACAAAGATCGTTGATTCCGCCCGAGGATCGACCAAAAGGAACTCCGATATGGCGCCTTTTGATGGACCCTTACATTTTAGTCGTTGCGGGAGCTCTCGCCATGTCAAACGTGTCACTTGCGTTTCTTGAACCAACCATTGCAATGTGGATGGACAGAACGATGGGTGCCGATGAGTGGGAGGTTGGTTTCGTTTGGCTTCCTGCTTTCATCCCACATATTCTAGGAGTTTATGCTACAGTGAAACTTGCGAAACTGTATCCAAAACACCAGTGGTTAGTTGCAGCTCTTGGGTTGACTTTAGAGGGAACCTCGTGTTTAGTTATTCCGTGTGCAAAAGCATACTTTGTTGTTTTGTTCCCACTTGCTACACTCTGTTTCGGAATAGCTTGTGTTGACACTGCACTTCTACCTGTTCTAGGATATTTGGTAGACGTACGATACGTGTCTGTATATGGAAGTGTTTATGCAATAGCTGATATATCGTACTCGTTTGCCTATGCGTTTGGACCAATTGTAGCCGGTCAGCTTGTTAATAGCATCGGCTTTACCTGGATGAATGTTTTGATATTTCTATCGAATGTAGCATATGCACCATTACTAATTGCAATGAGAACAGTTTATCGATATAAACCCTTCGAAGACGAGAATGAGTGTGATGTTTTAGTATCAGATCCACCAACCAAACACTACATGACAATTGTACAAAATGGTGGACCTTTCGGTGATGGAACAAAGTCTGTTGACGTCATTGGTCGAAACCATTTAGAGTTATCCCCTCGGACGACAAAAAATTACGAAATTGACAGTTATCCACCTGAAAACAATTTTTATGATTCTGATACAGATTATACCAAAATTGATGGATATGGGTATTGACCGAACGTTTCAATAATTAAAAAAATACTGCAAAACAAAAATGACATTATCGGCATTCTATATGCGATGGCATAAAAATTGGGAATGAGAACAAGATTAGTAAAATGTTGATTTGAATTATTTCTCCTACCTAAAACCATGAATGTGTTTTCACATAATTATGTTCTTTGTGATGTGAAATGATGATACCCATTATTAATAATATCTACGTCATGTTGAAAGTTTTAAGAAATTGGGTAGAATGAACAGTATATATCATCCTGTCTATTACGGTTAAATGTAATCAATTTTAAGAAAAATCGATTTTACTAGCAAAATCAAAACCTAATTCAGGCAGTCAGGTTTAGTGATAGGACGAAGTTATATATATTTAGAGTAATTTATTAAACATTTTTAGCGTTTCGAATAGAAAAAATAGCATTTATCTAATTTAAGTGTTTGTAATTAACTGTAATTAGTAGATAATGTTAAACTTTGTTTATTTTCTAATTCAACTGTGCACAGAGCAGTAATTTCAGAATTGATATGTGTGTAACATTGTTTGAAAGGCTAACCTGATATACACATTATCATTTAACTCAGCATAAATGTAAATTTTCTTTCATTACATGTATACAAAATCGATTGATTGAGGTAAAAAACTTGTACATGTAAAATATACCAGCAAAATACTTTGTTGAAATTGTTTGTGGGTTACGTCAAAGGTTGATACCACGTGCAAATTGTGAAAGGACCATCCTCTAAGAACAAATAGAGTAGGACCTCGATTAAAATTGCATAACTTTGTCTGCAAATTAGACGAATATAAGTCCATACGGATGAACCTAGCAGTCAACATTTTAGAATTCAGGGAAACTTGGAACATATGTCGTTAAAGTATAAAAACTTACCTTACAAGGTAAAGCTTAAATACAATTAAGATTTAGTCTATTCATAGCAAAACTATGTTTAAAATAGGTAGATGGCATTGATGAAATGATCTTATATGCATATTAAACATAAAGCAAGATGGTTATGATGGTCCTGTATGGTGTTGATCACTTCTGCCAAGTTCAAGTTCAGTGAAGTAAGAACAAGTTAACATTCGCTAAAATAGATTTTCCTTCAAGTGAGAAAGATATATTTTAGGGAATGTGACTAACGGTCGTATTCGATTGGTTGTGCAGCTGACAGTTTTTGCGGTCATTCTCATAATCTCATAATGACGTTTTATATTTAACTTACAAATTATAAAATGTTATCATCGCGTGTTTAGGTCATGACACCCCTAATTTTCGATCCTACCCTAGTTGAGAGCAATATGTACTTTTTAAGGCCAACGTTATACAATGTCAATTGGTTGAAATACAAATGTTCTATAACTGTTTAGCGATATTTGAATAAACGTGTTCCTTAATGTAAGATGCGGGTAGTGTTATATATTTGTTTTTGAAACTATTTCATAAGGACTGAACAACGAAACAGATTTCCATTTGGCGCGAAAAGTATAAGAAAATGCCAATCGAATACGACCGATAGCACATGTACCATCATTCTGGAAATATGCATAGCAGAATAACCTGCATTGAGTTTACTTCTGTCGGTTCTTCTTAACATCAAGTAGAGATG
>JAUMHA010392320.1:1633-11759 GCA_032359765.1 Saxidomus gigantea
AATTTGTAACAAGGAAGACTTAGTCGAATATTCTTCAATGTCATTCTCCAAGTATTTAAATTTCATTGAAAAATAACTTGGCCTCTGAAACATTTGTCTGGAAGAGTATGCAGCATTTAAAAATCAGTATATATAACACACAGGAACAATGGCAATAAGAGTTAACAGTTGAAAGCAGGTAGCACCTAAATAAATCAGAAGGCTTCAATGCCTTTTCAACTTCATTATTCTAAATTCTGTGAGTCTGCCCACACTCAAATGTTTTATATCAACATGTATATGTACCAGACTTTGCAGACGTTACTTATTACCAAATGATGGTTTTAGCTATAGACTTTTCAGGCCCAAAGTTTTTACGAAAAAAAAAGAAGATTAATTAGCCTACATTTTCTGTCTGTTGATGCACATGAAATATGTAAAAAATAGAATCATTTGCAGCCAAAAATATTGAAGCGATGGGGCAGATAGAGTGAAAGAAAGAAACTGACATAAACCTGTTCACCAAGCCCTGATCCATAGCTGGTGATGTTGACAGTTTGCTGCTTCTTCTGGTCCTGTTGCTGCTCAAACTCCTGATATTGTTGCTGCTGGGCCTCCTTTAAATCCTTCATCATACCTACCACACTTGCTGTCAACTCATTTGCCAGGTTTTCCAGACGTTTGTCTAATACCTCACGACTGATATAGTGTCTATGCAACCATTCTGTGAAGGCATCTTGAGTAGGGTTACCGCTCATACGGCCTGACATCATCTTAAGTAACAATATTACCAATTAAAGACCTTTAATGATTTTTCAGGCATTTGTAAAACAATCTGTATTTCATCTACTAAAGGTAATTGCTTGGTCTTTTTAAAAGTTGATGTAAAGCTGTTTATCACATGATTGTAAAGCAACTACTAGTCATGTTCTAGAAGCAATGAATTGTTTGTTCAGATAAATTGTGTACAAATCGGCCCTCAAATATTTTGAAATCATTTTAAACTTAAATAAAAAACTTCTTTCAATAGACAAAAATACATGGTTTGCATCATATTTACCTCTGCCACGATGGCATTAACATTATCTTTGACTACAGCAAGGTAATAGGTTTCATTGTGACAGCATGCATTTACACGTGCTAACAGGGCAGCGTACTCTTTCTGTGACTCGTGCAGGTCTGCCTGATATCCTGATAACTTTTCCTCTAAGCCTGCCAAGTATAATGCTGACTCAGCTTTTATCTCTTCGCCCTTGTCAGCCATAATGGTTTTCTGGGCTGCAATGGTGGCTTCCAAATCCTACATACATGAAAATGAAATTAATTTCTTTTTTAATTCGGGTAAAGGCTTTACTTAATGAAAACAACTTTATTTCAAATCCTCACATTTCATTAATTACTGTTGGCAAATGATCATTAAACATTTAAGAAACAAAAATATTTAACATGGTTTTTCTAACTCCTTGAAATTTTCAGCAAATTGCATTTTTTAAGAATTCAAGAAAAAATCCATGTATTTATGTTGTGTCCATCTGTCTACTGTATAATTCGGAAAGAATCAGTTAAAATTAAAGGCACAAACCCTATAACTGAAGTCAAACTAAATAACCTCCAAAACATAAATAATAGAATATTTGGAAGTATTATAACTTAACCTAAAAGTTTCAGCTATGCCTTCCCAGTCATTATCAATAAAATAAGCGGATTAAAATATACAAATGTACTGCAGTACTGTAAACTATTCAATAATCTATGTAGAGTTGTTGTTGTACAAATAATGGGTGGATGCGATCTAAAGCCTCTATACTATCTAATGCCTCATTTTACCACAATTAATCAATATGGAGTCTATATTGATTAATTTTGGTAAAATGAGGCATTTTTGCCATAGGTTCTTCTTAGAAATTGTATTTATTTATCTTTCTATGTTCATTGAACATATATGTTTCGAGAATATAATTGGATTTGTGTACATGGAAACAACTTAATTAGACAAGAAATACATGTACCTGTATTCCAGCCAATAATGTATCATGCTTGCTCTGCATCTGGTCTAGTTTTATTCCTTGTTCTGTCTTCAACAGTGTCTGAAATTGAATATGAAAATAACTGGTTATTTCCTAAAACAATATACATGTATTCCAAACTTGTTTCACTTTAGTTCACATGAAATTAAAAGGTGCAACCATCTATTAAGAAGAATGATCGCTTCAAAACTCCATGAAAATCTACAATCAATGTTTTATAATGTAAAAATAATGAAAACCACTTTAAATTCACAAATCACAAAGGCTACAGTGAATGTTGATCATAGGTACAAACAGTTGTATCAAATCACTTTGCAAATGCTCTGCCGAACAGACCACACATGTAGCTTCTTAAGAAACGAATAGCACAATAATGAGTTAATTAACAATATTTTACTGGCATTCTCTGTATTTAAATCTTACCTGCTTTAACTGCGCTTCACTGCTGACCCCTTCTAAGTTAGCCTTCCATGCAGCAGTTTCCTTGCCAACAATCCTGTAAACTATATCCTCAACATCTATAGCCGTCAGCTGCTTCTTGTTGATGGACTGAAGCTGTAGAATCATTGTCCGTACTTCATCATTCAAGTGATGGAAATATTGATGTTTTTCCTGGAGAAGAAATCAAATATAAACATATATAATCAAAACCTTCTAACTACTTCATCACAATATCTAGACATGATGCTGTCTGATCAAACAGAACGAAAATGCTCGGAAACTTTACAGAATATGCAGAGGTGAAAAGAAAGGTTAATTATGTTCAAAGGTTACTTACATTTATTACAACCTGTGATGCTTTTTCACGTGCAAACATGGCTAATAAGGCAGACCTACTTTCACTCCACAATTCAACACCTGAAATAAAATGTTCACCTACTATAATTTAACAAATTCAGTGAATTAGACAAAAGACACATATTTTTCTTTCATCATTGATACATTTCATACAATATGACTTGAACAAAATGTTTATTGTTCAAGAACTGTATCATCTGTAGAATCATTACAGAATTTGGCTCTGGCAGGTACTGTGGAGGACAGTGGAACCAGTCTATATCTATGTCAAAATAGTAAAAGAAACCTTTCAAACTAGCTTTTTAAAATCAGCCAAATTTAACAGAAGAATGCCTGAAGAGTAATCTGGGATATTAACAGTCCCGATTCTTTTATTTTAAGAGACTAGTTCCTGCTATTTAAGGTTAATCTTTCTATATGTAATAACATTACCAGTTAACATTGCCAGCAAAACAGGCAGCAGCAGTAGTAATGGTAGACACAGACAACAACCACGCCTTCTCCTCCTGAAATAACATGTACAAGGACAGATTTATAAACGTCCAGTTACCATTTCATTGAAATAAGATATTTTGTACCTATTTTTGCTGCACTTTGTTAAAACATTAAGTATTTTATCAACTCTGTGAGAACTTTGTCTTTTACTCTTTACACAGTGCATATAATTACTGCGAAGATGTATTTCCCTATTCCAAATTTATTTTGTCTTCATGACTGCAACAAAAATGTACTAAACATTTTGACAAGATGCAAAACAGGAAGTGTTTGTTTTCTTTATGAGAATGTTCTTTTTATTAAATGAACAAGTTACAATGTCTCTACATGGAAACAATGCAAATTCCTTCCAAACTGAAAGCATTTAAAGTTGCAAAGTAACTGATGAATTTCAAACAAATTTTGACGTTACCTTTTGTACAACCAAGCATCCATCCGCACAAACGTCCATGTCACATACTTCACTTTATGCCACAACCATTCTGGAAAACCTAAGACGCTGTCAACTTTCTCTTCAAAATTAGAAGACCACAACCAAGAGAAGAAATATTCAACAGACCTTGCCATACAGACAAATGGCATGGTAAGCAACAACCATGTGAAATTTAGAACTGACATAACTAGATATGCGACTGGTCGGCAAATGTTATTCCAGACTGGTCTTCCAACACTGTTCCAGACTGGTTCACCTACTGTGTTCCACACTGGCGTTATAATTGGTCTCGTGTAAGTTGATATTGTGTCTGAAAATAGACATATAATGTTTGTGTCATAACTTCAATATGATGAATTTAAATGATAAGTTGCCATAAACTGCGGTAAGGATTTTTGTTATTCCAAAATGGCGGTTAATAATTGATTTCATGTGACTTCTCCCACCCAAAATTGGAGGCCATACAGGATATTTATTTTCACCAAAAAGCAGATTTTTTCAAAGAAGTTACCTATTTACTTGTCAAGATGCTGCTATACCATGACAACTGACAAGGTATTTGACACTTGGACACTTGGACCTATAAGATATAACTCCAGATACTTTTCTTTAGACTGGAGACTCAACAACCCCCTTTTGATCAGTATGTCAGTATACATATAGAGCTGAAAGTCTTCAATGATGTTCAGAGATTTTAGACTTGTGATTAATGTAATCCTATGATGCCAATTTGCGAACTTGCCACTAAACAAGGTAAGTTGACTATTGGCTAACCTGTCACCGCTAACATGGCTAAGAAACTGTACAAAAACAACTAAATAGGACAAGTAAATATTTTACCTGTGATAGTAGTGACTATTGTAGTTACAGTGGACACTGAGCCACTAACATCCCTATACCCTCCATAACCAGATCCTGTACTCGTACTATACCCTGAACGTCTTGTGTATGCGGAATCTGAGTCAGAAAATTCACCTTCTGAATCTAATCCTGTAACAAATAAAAATTAATGATTACACACTTGACAAAAACATTTCCTGAAGACATGAAATACTTTACAGATGTAATTATATAAATTTCCTTATGTGTGAAATAGAAACAGAAACTGAACGATAGGGATTCAGAACTTGATGACCTGCAAAAACTTAATCTGAGCCATAAATAACCATTGTATTTGATAAGAAAACATCTTCATTATAAATAACCATATCATAGAATGCCTACTCACCATATAAATGTATATTATTTTGACTATTCCTTTTTGCCTGTGCCCTAGACCGAGATGTCTTTTCAGAGTCTTCTATTGCACCTTTCTCTGTCACCCCGCTGTCAACGTCCTCATACTCCTCTGTCACAGTCTTTCTCACAGTTTGTAAATATCCCGACCTATGACGCGCATCATCAACATTATCATAACCTGACTTTGAATATGACCCATCTGCAGATGAACTTCCACGTAAAGCTCTATTAGAAACATTATTCTGCATTAAATTTGTATTTGTTGAAAAGTCAGTGTTGAGACTGCGCCTAGACCTCACATTACTGTGATCTACCAATGATCCAGACTTATAATAGTCATCTAATTCTGGCCTTAAATGTTTCTGTTCAGACTGTGAGTACTGTTTATGGTTTTGTTTTGATGTTAGTGCCTTTTTGGTAGCTGATCTTGTCTGTGCATTCAAGTTGTCATTGAAAGCATCTCTGCGTGACCTTGACATCGAGTTGAGTTTGGATGTTGTGTATGAACTCCTGTTCACACTTCTGATGATGTCGGACTGCTGAAGTTTTGCATCATGCTCATGCAGTATTTCTTTCATAGTTTTCAAATTCTTGCCAGATCTCAGTTCTATTCCTTCCTCTAAAACTGTAATTAAGAAAAACAATTGATTCTTACCATTGATATTTTGAAACCAGTTTAAATTTGGACTAAAATCAAAACTTGAACATTCTGCCAGAGACTGAAACGACTGTTTTATCCCATACAGTCATGATTAAGATATACCTGTATAACTCAGTCACCTACATCTGATAGTTATTCTTGTTACATCATTCAGTTGACTGCTGTGAACAGGTTCTACAGTACCTCACTTTTTATGCGCTGTTGCATGTATAAAAAAGACATCAAACTGTGCTACACTGAGATTACATTTTGTACTTGTATCAAGATTGCATGCAGGATGATCAAGTGGGTAATATTTCAATGGCCTACAGCTTAACCCTCCTTAAATAAGTAAATACTAGAATAAAGATTATAAACAGTCAACTTCTGTTTTGAAAAAGCAAATTTTGCTTGTTAATTAATACATCTGCTATTTCATATTTGATAAAATGCAAAAAAATTAATCAGACAAATCATATCACAACCCCTGAATGCAAGAGCTGGAATTGATGACTAATCAATACAATGCTATGATTTAAAGTCCTAAGTGGTCCCATGTAAAACTTTATACTTTCAGGACTAGAACATTTACATGCCTGTTTCATACGAGACATCGGAGTCAGAATCCTGCTCTTGATCAATCCTATCATCATCACTGTATTCACTCGACAGATATCCGTCGTAATCTACATCCTCCTGTTCTCCATGTACACCTGATGTCACACCCTTCCCTCGTATACGATATCGCGACATATTGGGATTCACGTACTTCCTTCCAAAGAATCGTGGACTATAACTGCCACTGTGACATAAAAATATCTAATTATGCAACATTCATGTTAAAACTTTCTCTCTTTGTCTACATATTTATGTAATGGAGTATAAATAAACGAAAAAACTAAGTCCTTGCGATTGTATTACTGAATTTCTGTGCTAGGTGATCCAGACACTTACACATAATCCTTGTTAGTAAAGGAAACTATTTAATACAATAAAATTACAAGTATAAGATTACTTTTAAAATCCATGATTTGCTCTTAACCACTTGTTACACGTAGGAAGATGTAGTTTTCTCATATACTACTTGAGAATGAATGAGTCATGCAAAATGCACACAAGAATATTTTGTTTCAATCCATTGAGAAATATACTCAAGAGTTTGTAAAGCTGGGAAAGTCTTGATTTTTTCCCATTTGATGTTTTTAAAGGGCTTAGTATACTCAGCAAGTCATGCATGCTATACATTGTTAGAATGAACTCAATCATTTAATTTTTCACAAAAAAATAAACAAGATCAGGATTTAAACTGATACTGTAATTCTTTATCGATAACATCCAAACATGTACACAGGGCCTATGCTACAATTTTAAATGTGTTTAAGGACAGTACATGAAGTTTACTACAGTTAAACCTTTAAAGGGATAATCTCATAAAATAACAATTTCGGCTATGTAACACCTGATAATACTGAAAGTATGGTTGAATTTTAAAAAAGAACATGAATGTTATAAAAATTGTTTTGCCCATGCGATATTGAGGCAGGCAGAAATAAAGAATCTTAAAATGAAGGCCAGATTGTTAGAACTGTTATAGCAAAAATGTAGGATGCTCACTGATGAAGCTATAGAAGTGTTGCCCCTGATTGGGTACAGCCAATCTAAATTAACATTTATAAGACATTATCTGGCAAATAAACATCAATCTAGCAACTTTTTCTGTAATAACTCTCCGAAAATTCATACAACCATTCATTTAAAACCCATAAACTTGGGTCCTTATATTTAGAAATTAGATTGCAAGTCATGCAAGCAGAAGAATCTAATCAATACAAGCCGTGTTTCACTGATGCAGAAAATTCCTTGGTCATATCTGTTGCAATTTTCTATAATGAAATGCAAAAACACACTATATATTAAGGACATGTTTCTAACCTTAGGACCACTGATGAATGGTGTATTAAAACAGCCTGTGTGTAAAAAAAATATATTATGAAATCGATAATGTGCTCTGTGACATGAATTTTCTATATATTTTTAACTTTTTTCTATAGAGCTAATCTCTGCAGCTATCACACAACTAAAGGGCTTGACCAGTTCCAGGCGACCTTTTCCTAGAAGTTAATTTCCACTGGGATATGAGAATCCATTAACTTTACAAAAGGTCTGAGTTCTGGTCAGGTCACTGTTACAGGGCATGTGGGAGGCTTCATTTTCCATTAACTTTGTAGAAAGAGTTGATTAAAAACTGTCTGCCAACTTGATGTTGTTTGATGTTTCTTTCTCTTTCAATTGATATTAAACCTTCTGAATCTATTCAAAGGATCAGCATCTAGCCAATTTCTGCAAAAGCACAACATAATACAAGTTCTATTTATACTAATTAAAAAACAACTTGGAAAAGCGACCTTACCTTCTGGCATAAGTGTAATCAGTCTTGGGTAATCTGAAATGTATGAAAATATTATACAAATCATCCACATTTCTATGACTAAAAACCAAAAAGTGATTAATTTACTTTTTTATGACCTACCAGTATTTCTTTATAACTGTTAAAACCACATGTAGATCATTATTGCAGCTTAAACAAAGCTATCAAACAACTAAAGTTGGTCTTACCTTGATGTTACTTCCATGAAAATAAAATGTAAGTAAAACACAAGTTATCAAGACACCATAAAAAATGTTTTACAACGACAATTTCAAACGTGACACAATTTACAAATTTGAAATTACCGGGCTTGCGTTTTCTCATGAATCATTACCACCAACATATTTTGTTCACCAGACTGTAACATTTATTGATGTAAGCTAAGTTGCATACATAATTAAGCTATAAATATCATTCTGATTTACACATAGCATTATATTATATATAAAACAAGCAAAAGGAAACATTATGTGTAATATGACTTTTGTATAACATTTGTAGCACTGTATAATTAGTTCCCAGAGCTATTGAGACTGTTTGAAGTTTGACTGTAGCAGTTGTTAACACAATGAAAGCCTAAAATGTGATGTAACCCAGCAGTACTGGCAACAACTACTGATGCTGCTGAAAATAACTAATTTCATTTACTTGAAACTACCTATACATGTTATATTTATAATTACACCTGTCTCACATCATCAAGTGTGGTCAAATAACATCTCCAAGGCAACAATTTTGACAGCCATGTACCTGCTTGTCATAATTAGCTATAACCATATACCAGAAATAATTCGTTTCCTTTCATCTTTCTGATCAATCAAACATAAAACACCTACCTGGTCCACCCACATTTCTTAATTAGTTGTTGCTTGACCTGAACTCTTAAGGGTAAATTACTTTTAAACCACTATTAAACATTGCCGTTAAACAAAACATCCTTGTGTTTTATACAATACATAGGTAATTCCATTTCTTACAAACAGCAGGAGATCAAATTTGATTAAACTTACCATTCAATTTTAAAGGTAGATCAAACTTTCATTTCCAGCTGATTTCTTACATTATACAAGATATATCCCTAGGCAAAATCCACGACCACATAAGCTTAACAATTCTGTTTATAATACAGAACAAGGAGTGATCAGGCAGCCGTAAATGTGTTGCACAACTGAGTGACTTTGATGAATGTTCGCAATCATATGGCGGGATTTACAAAATGTTTCAAGCACATTTCCCCTACAGGCTTACAACCATACAACCAGCTTAATGACTTTTCCATAGGCAGGAAACTTAATGTTATATTTACTTTATGTTTAAGGAGTAAATTTGACAGAGTGGAGCAAGATGTGTTTTTGAACTTTTACACTTTGAATGAAAATTTATACTTTAAGCTCTTGTTGACCATTCAAAACTTTCATTATCATAAGTTTCAAACAGGTTGATAAATGGATTCTTTGCAATAGGCAGTCACTGTGCAGAATAGATGACATCAGATTCACATATAACTTCAGTTTTGTCAACAAAATGTGGTTTTACTATTTGCCTTAAATTCTTCTTCTTTTTTTTGTCAACGTGTGTACAAAAATTTTATCTGGGAATATTCATTTGTAAATAAATTACACATGCTTGTAAATTAACCCATTATTATGTAGCATAGATCTCATTTCAAGAGTATCCATAACACTATTAATGTTAATTCATTATTTTGAATTGTGTTTGCTTAAAAATCAACAACAAAATTTGCTTGAAGAATAATATTTGTTCTGGCATTATTAAATGTGTATTAAGTAAATACTTCATATTCAGAAATCTATTTGCTTAAACTGTATCATATAAACTTTTGACTTTAATAGTCACTTAAAAAGCTCATAAATTACTAAGGAACAATGTATGCTTTCAAGCTTAAGTCGTTGGTGATGCTTAATAGCAGTAACTCTGTCCTGCATTTTGATGAAGAAATACATTAATCAATGGTTGAAAATTTGCTTGTGTGGACTTACATCAAACTGTGATCATAAAATACAAGCATTAAGTTAATCCTTGTATGCAATCATCATGTTTTCCTACAAAATGGAAGAATGTGTTAA
>JAUMHA010392331.1:0-11759 GCA_032359765.1 Saxidomus gigantea
GTCCGAAGTGTCTATAAATCTGGTCCGAAGTGTCCGTAAAATGTGGTCCGAAGTGATGGTCCGAAGTGTCCATGGTCTGAAGTGGGTCGGCACCGAATTCTATGAGGACATTTTAAATTTAACAGCTGCACTTTTGATCATATAACAATAAATTTCTTTTGTTTGCTATGATTTGAGAGCCTCCTCTTCCTGTTGCCTAGTTGTAGTTGGACAATTAAGTACAAAAACAACATATATCAATAACATATGTTACTTAACTGATAGCAATCATTGCAATGTATTAAGTAATTACCAAAGTGGCAGCTAAAGAATCGCTGCATTTACCAACAGATCGGTTTATATGTGATAACTGGTAAATATTTCAATTAACAATACATTACCATGTATATTTAAATCAACATACATATACCTTTATAAACTTACTTAACTATAGCCAATCCTTCCTTAACTGTAGCCAATCCTCTCAGGATTTTCTAGAGATACGGAACTTCTGTAACTCTAGACTCGGAAGCTATTGTTACAGTACCGCTAACTGGTAGTATATAAATGTGAACACAAGTCGTGAATACATTTGTTACTATTGACAGACTCTTGATGGACATTGGTATTAAATGATTTTGTAATTTCCTATTAGTTTGAAATATTTACAAACCTGCCCTGGAGACTTGCAAGTACTGTAACATGGTAATGTAGTGAATAAAAGAAAAATATTTTATTGTTTCAATTTGCTCTAAACATTATGTGTCAAATTTTGTTATCTTGTCATTCATTACTGTGTTCTCTTTTCAGGGACAAGGTTTCGCCCCCTGTCTTTGGAGACACCAAAGCCCTTATTTCCTGTGGCGGGGTTTCCAATTATTCATCATCACATAGAAGCATGTACTCAGGTATGTATAGCTCTCAGTGTTTTATCTCTGGTGTATCCTGTTAAAGTCTCAGGAGCACAATTACAAGTGGCACTTATTTTTCCAAGAAAGATGTCCTGAACTTACGTACAGAAATTACCTTTATTTTTACCAAAAACATTCTTAACTTAGCTTTTTAATTCTATAAGTATATGTTAGAAATGTAGTGCAGTATTCTTTCAATGATATTGCCAAAACTAAGAAAGGCTTTGAAGTTTCTGGCAATTCTTAATCATGAAGAAACGACCTATGGCAACATTGTTTTAGAGTGAATAGAAAATGGTTCTGTCCTTATCCTACATGTCCAATCAGTAAATTCATTTTTCTATATCAGTAAATTGAAAGTGATCCTGGGACTTTAAATTTATGTAAGATTTAGATTTGCATCTACCACCCCTGGATCATCTTGGGGTTAGCACTGACCTGTCTCGATTTTGACATGGGCTACTGCCAGGGCTAGCCCTGATCCTCTCATGTAGTGGGGATGGAAGGTTAGCACATGCTTTAAAATTCTTTGTAATTTTGTTGCTTCCCGTATATAGTTGCTGTTTTATCAGGATATGTTTTGTCTTGAGCATAGCTCAAAAAGTGTTGAAGGGATTGAGCTGATACTTCACACATTGAAAGAGGCCATTGAGAGGAAGTGCAATGACAAAGAACAATAACTTTAGCTTACACTTACATTTTATGAATTATGTCCCTTTATGTACTATGCTTGTCCATATCATAACTCAAAAAGTATCAAAGGAAAAAAGTTGATGTTTCTCACATTGATAGAGGACTCTGAGAGAAGGAAGTACAGTGATCAAGAGCCATAGCACTATAACTGTGGTTAAGGGTTAGTGTGTAGGTACCAAAATTGCAAGCACTCTGGG
Organism: Saxidomus gigantea; assembly: GCA_032359765.1. Classification (NCBI taxonomy): domain Eukaryota; kingdom Metazoa; phylum Mollusca; class Bivalvia; order Venerida; family Veneridae; genus Saxidomus; species Saxidomus gigantea. The sequence continues at coordinate 1,781 of JAUMHA010392331.1, forward strand.
TGACGCCCAGTGTGTATTGTAAAAGAGAGAGGCTGTAAATAAGTTGTACATATATAAGCATGTCTATTTTGAATTATAATCGAAGAACTTTACTTCCAATGATGTGCAAAGTATATCTCTGACTGTTTACAACATTCAGTAAAGCGAAAGTAGGACAAAAAGACAACCCAGGTCAATCTAAGGAAATACACAAACATTCACTTGTTATTCTGCAGTAGTATTTCAAACAGGGAAATACTCCACGGCTATTGTAAAGTTAAAGAAGCCAGTTTCAAACTGTATTTCCCTGTTACAATTCCAGATTTAAAAGAAAATTTGATTTATTGTTAGTAATGGACCTTTAAGCTCATAGAACTAACAAAGGAGGAAATTTAGTGTTCAGTGAAACTGCTGATAAAGCAGACATGAAATTGAGAGGGTATTGATCACCTTCAGTGATAGTTCAAGACAAAAGTAAATAAAATGGTTTTCTGATGTAGAAAACTCTTGACGTATTGCGTACCTATTTTAACAAGATTTTAATGGAAACCTGCTGTAGGGCCTAATGAGACATACACACTAATAGGTTTTTTCTATCAGATCATGTTTAGAGAGTGACTAAACACTGCTGACATTTGGAGATAGAATATTGATTTGCTCAACTAAACTTTGATCATTTCAGGTGGAAGGGATGAAGGAAGTTATATTAATTGGTTTCTACCAACCTAATGATGCTCTCAACAGATTCATTACTCAGGCACAGCAACAGTTCAAGATTCAGATCAGGTGATAGAAATTAACAAAATAACAAATCACTTTCCATTCCATGTAATTTTGTTGACATTCATCTGCTTGATGCAAAGAAAAGTGACAGTTACAGTGCAGTTAATAATATGTATTATAATTGTATCTAACTAAGCACTTTCCATGGAAAGGGATTCTGGCTTATGATCATACTGGTAACCGCACATTTTTGCAGTTTGATCATGATCTACACTGCTTGTAAAGACAGACTCACTTCCATGATTGGCTTAGAAAATTATTGATAGACTGTCTAAAATTAAAATGGAAAAGTCACTTTTAGAAATTTAGCGAGGGTAAGGGTTAAAGGTGCTCTAACAAATTTAGGTTGATAATGCAGGTGAAAACAGAGTAAGAATTCTTTGAAGTGTGCAAGCACTTAGCATCTGAAACTGAAAAAGTGTAAAAATAGCTTTTGATCATCAGTCATGCTTATGCTACATGTAACACATTCTGATCTTCTCAAAATTCACAGGTGACTTTCACGTGCCAAAATACATTTAGCTGTAAATATGTATAAAAATTGTTTACTTTTGTGTATGTTAAACACAGAAAAATAAGTTGTCAATAGCGAGTCCTGCAGTGTGAAAACCACCTTTTTTATGATATAGACATTTTAAAAAGAAGAAAAAAGGAGCGTAAGAGTTGCAAACCTACTTAATTGATACTCAGGTTGTCATTAGTAATAGATAAGCAAACAGTAAAATAAATTAATACCAACCCAGCTGCTTTAAGCTAGCCAGATAGTGACTTGACAGTCTGTGACTGGGATCGAACCATATCAAACCCTTGAAAAATATCAATAATAGGATTCATAGAGATTTTATTAATAATGTGCTTACTTCTATATTTCATCAGGTACCTGCAAGAGTACACTGCCCTTGGCACAGCTGGAGGAATTTACCATTTCCGAGATCAAATATTGGCAGGAAATCCGGATTACTTCTTCATTATGAACGCAGATGTTTGCGGGGATATTCCGCTCAAAGAGATGGTACAGTTTCATGTCACCAAACCTCTGGGGACATACTGCACTATCCTAGGGACTGAGGTAAAATAAAGTGAACTTGTGACTTGCAAAGTCTTCTGAAAAGAGAATTTTTTTGAGCTTGACATACTGGCAAATAGCAGCAGCATTTACCATACTGATTGCAAGTGATTCTGTCAATGCAACAAGTGTAGATCATGATCAGTCTGCGTGTATTTCTTTGGAGAAAAACCAGAATTCAATTTGTTTTATTTCAATTCTTGATGTCTACCGTGGTCTAGTGGGATTTGGAGGTTGGTGGTTTGAGTCCCTTAATCTCCAAAACCCCTTGTCAGAATTTAATGATACTTCACAGAAGTGATAAGTACAATGCCTAGTGATGCATGGTCCATGTTTTGGGTCACTAGGTCAAAGGTCTCAGGGGCTCGAGATAGTAAAATCTTGTACATCTTAATCTCAAATACCCCTGGTCAGAATTTAATGATACTTCACAGAATAATAAATACCATGCCTAGTGGTCCAATAATCAAAGCATAAAATCTTGCATAAATTTTATTTAATGTGTCAGTGGGGTGTTTTGGGGGTATTCATCACCTTCTGTGATAGTTCTAGTTACACATTGTAAACATTTTTGAAATAATAGGTCACTTTCTCTTGCATGTCAAACACCAGAAATGAAGTTAAAAATGCATGTGCTGTGATAGCTTTGTTAGAATTGATAATCTGCATCTCGATTTTATTTTTAACGTGTTTTGTTTCCTGTATGTTCACCGTGCTGTCATATTGTTTTTACAGGCAACTAGACAGCAGTCATTGACATACGGCTGTATCGTTGAACATAAAGATACTCATGAGGTAAGTATACATGATTGTAAACAGTGTTCGCTTTATATTTTGAATACTTTACCAATATTTTAACCACTTAAATACCCTCAGGGTCTCTTTTCATCTTGGAAATGAATTTTATTATCAATATTTATATATCTTAAAGCCAAACAAATATTCCCATATTTTTACTTAAAATTATTTTTGTAAGTGCACCTCATACCTTCCTCTATATCAATGTTTTGGATAGTTGGTCACTGGAATGAGCAGTACATCTTTTTTAAAAAAATGGCACAAGACACAACTGAAATTTAAGCACGTCTTTTCACTTGTTTTCCAGTATTATTTACTATTTACCCTTCGCCTGCTCAATTTCTAAAATGGACTTGTCCATCCTACATTTTGGACTGTACCATAAGTTGTTTAAAGGGGTGTTCAGTGAAAATGTACTGTTTTTATAGCCAGCAGTGCAGATCATGATCAAACATTTGGCTGAATGACTAAGTATCTAAATAGAGCTTTGGTTTTATGAAATTTTTGTCAGGTTCAGTACTGCTTTAGTTTGGAAGAATACATTGTACAATGTATCAAGGTCCAGAAAAACCAATATGCTGTATATTGATATGTTATACATGTGGGTTATTTAAAATGATATGAGAAAAAATGTGTTATAATTACATGATATTATAATTGATTATAAAATTCATGAATTATATTATGTTATAATTGTATTATAAATCATTAAAATATTAATTACAACATAATATACTTGACATAAAAAGCATGTTGTACGGACATGTTGTTGAATTTACATGTAGATTGAAATTTACAAATTGCATTTTATAATTTTCTGAAATGCATTCAAGTATAAAGTTGAAATAAGTATAAAGTTACAAAAAGTATAAAGTTGAATTAAGTATAAAGTTACAATAAGTATTAAGTTACAATAAGTATAAAGTTACAATAAGTATAAAGTTGAATTAAGTATAAAGTTACAATAAGTATAAAGTTACAATAAGTATAAAGTTGAAATAAGTATAAAGAATTCAGGGGGCTTCTGAATGCTCATACATTTGTCTGTGTTTGAAAATACATGTTCTTCTATATAAAACGTTTAATAGATATTTTCACTTATTTCCTTTTGTGATTGAAAGTTTAGTGTTGGTCAGGTATTTGTATCATTATTTTCTGTTCTATTTCTGCCGTCTATACAGGGGCTATATATTTTTTCTTCCTCACAAAAGGGATTTTTGGTATGTCTCTTATCAACTGGAAAGATATTCTGCACTTTAGAAGTACAATGTAGGGTTTGATGAATTTGGTATACATGTAACCTTAAACAGTGGGACATGTGCATCAGAGGGCAGTTTTGATACAATTTTTAGCTCACCTGAACAGTATGTTTAAGGTGAGCTATTGTGATCACCTTAATGTCTCTTGTTGTGGGTTGTCAACATTTTACTTAAAACAATATCGTGTGCTGAAAATCAGTTTCAAGTTAACTTCATAGGAATGTTGATTGAATCCAGGTCTTCTTCCAAACTTGGTTAAACAATTACAGTATGATACACATAATTGCCATCAGACCCCCAAAGTTTTTTTACGGTCATCTCTTAACACATGCCTTGATGATTTTAATTAATTTCATATAAACTTTATTTCAAATGAACCCTTATCAATTTTTTTTAACTTGTTTGGAATCATTAAAAATATGGTCTTTTTTCACAGATCTCTTACCAAATGTTGCAGAAATTCTGTATTTATTCAGGTGAGCAACATAGGGACATGAAGTTACTCTCTTGTTCAAGTAAACTACTTTTTACCACAGTTGAAAATATCCACCATGCATGCATTTTATATCTTCACCACCAGGTGGCAGAGTTTAGCATAAAATAGCAAACAAGTGTACATGTACTGGCAATCAAATTTTTTAAGACCAATGTTTCTTTTTGTAAGATCTGCTTAATTGTTATTGGATACATCTAAATAATACTTTTCACAATGCATGATTATTCTGATTTTCACTGACTTGTATGAGATAACAAAACAATTATCAAAAATACATAATTGTTTTAATAATAGAGCTAGAGTTCTCCCTTGGTTGAAAGACACAAAAATATAAATTGGTCACAATTTGTTAAAGTATAAAACAATTTTTTTTGTTTTGTTTAAATTAAAAATAATTTTTGCCACTTTCGAGGATGTGTTGTGTATTATGACATGAGGCAGAACTCTTGCTTACGGGTATAGCTTATCAGCAAGTATGTTTAATTTGTTCATGAAATACATTGTCAACAAGCACTAGTACCGTAAAAGTCTTAATAGATGCCCTATCTCTTGTGCCCCTTCATACTACAACAAGTATAAATAACATGCAGCATGCCAGAATCTGCCGTCTTGGTTTGTCACAGCCTTCACATATGACATGGTAGAAGGTCTATAGATGCAATACAGACATATTTATATGAAATATAGAAAGACTTAAAAAAGGATTCAGAAAGATCGGAAAGACTGACAAAAGGTTTCCCAAAATTCTAAAGACTAACAAATGTTTTGCAAGGAATTCACATGGACAAGGATGGCAAAATCTTCATGAACAATTACCAAAACGGAGATGTTTGAATTAAGGAAAAATTTCACTAAGCATCTCTACCCCCCACCCCGTTCCTCCATTACATACAGGAGTGTTCTATGAAAGTTTTTTATGGTATATATGTTCTGTTTATAACTGTCGATATATCTTAAGGTAAGGTTTTTAATTTTAAATGTCAAGTTTCTTTTTCTGTTAACTTTAATCTATCTTTGACCCTTATACATGCTATTTTTTATGACAACGTTTAAGGTCAAAGACTTATACTTAAACGGAAGCAAACTTATGGGTTCTTTTTCTTTGCCCTGTTGTCAATTTCTTAAATATCAGTCTTCTGAAGCAGATTTAGCATTTCAGTGTGTTTCACTTGACTTACTGGTGCCTTATACATGCAGGTGATGCATTATGTAGAGAAGCCTGAAACGTTCATCAGCACTACAATCAACTGTGGGATCTATCTGTGTTCACCGTCGGTGTTTGGGCCTTTAGAAGTAGAGTTTAAGAAAAATCTGGAACAGAATTACAAGTACGTAAATTTATATATATATATATATAATTTTAATCTTTTAAATGTTAATAATGTAAACCAACTAATTTTCGTGAGCAATTTATTTACGCTATAATTGCGGAGGCCAGTTTTCCTAGAACTTCAGAATACGCAAATTAGTAATCCTAACTTTATTTTTTTTATAAGCCAAAAGCAATGTATTATGGGAATACCTGAAGCAAGCAGATGGCAGGCGACGTCTACACTTTCTAAGTAGAACAGTTTTCATTTGATCTTCACCAAACCTGCTGAACATGTTTATGGGCATAATGTCTCTGCCAGGTTCGATAACCAGTCAAATCGCTCTGGGCACTTCTTGATTATGGCCCTTGAATTAAACAAAATTGTCCAAATTAGCCTTGTCGGCTCTGTAAGGCAAACAGTTTTCATCCTATCTTCACAAAACTTGCTGAAAATAATTTCAGGCATAATGTCTAGGTCAAGTTCGTTAACTAGCCAAATCACCCATGGCACTTTCGGATTATGGCCCTTGAATAAACCAATATTTGCCAAATTAGCTATATCTGCTCTTCATTAAACTTACTGAAATTATTTGTGGACATAATGTTTAGGCCATGTTTTATAACCAGCCAAATCGCCCATGGCACTTTTTGATTCTGGCTCTTGAATTATTGAAAAATGATGAAATGAGCCTTCTCTGCGTAGGTGAATTAGCCTTGTTCGCTCTTTTCTTCAAACAGGTTTTGCAAAACCTATGCTACTGAGTTATGCCTCCAATACAGGTGTATTTTTTGACAGTTTGACACTCTTGTTACTCATTTTTTTCTAAAAATGCAAATCAGTCTGACATCACCAAAATGCAAACATTGATTCTCGTGAAAAATAATTGGTTTACAGTAGTATGTTTGTTAAGTGCACTTGATGTGTAACCAGAGGGGAAAGTCGCATATTTATTTGTATCTGAAGATGCATTTGTATCGTTAAATTTGTAAAATATAATTGTGGGAGTGGAATTCTATTGTACTTTAATATAATGTGAAGTTATTTATGTTCCCGGGACACTTATTTTCATGCATTTTGTGGGTATGTGAGTCCATGACTTTACATCTAAATGTGAAACTGAAGACAAATAATCATATTTGATACAAAAATGAAATCTATTAACAGAAGTGCCTACAAAGTTGAATTGCATTGAGAATACACGTAATTTTTTTGCGCACAAATTAATATGCTTTTATATTACTGGTAATCAATTGAAATGTGTACAATGTATGGATGAAAAGTGCTGCTTGCATGTTTTTAGCTCACCTTGAGTACAAAGTGCTCATGGCGAGCTATTGTGATGGCCTTGTGTCTGTCGTCCGTCCGATACCATCCACACTTAACCTTGTGTATGCAATAGACGCTGCATTTTTCACTGCATTTTAATGAAACTTTGTCAGAATGACTGCTTCAATGAAATCTAGGTCGAGCCCTAGTATGGATCATCTGGGGTTAAAAACTAGGTTGCCAGGTCAAGTCAGAGAAAAAAGCTTGTCTATGCAATAGAGGTTGTATTTTTCATTTGATCTTTATGAAATTTAGTCAGAATGATTGTCTTAATAAAATCTAGGTCAAGATTGAATATGGGTAATCTTTTGTCAAAACTATGTCACCCGGTCAAATCTTACGAAAACCTTGTGTATGCAATTTAGTCTGCATTTTTCACTGGAGCTTCATGAAACTTGGTCAGAATGACGAGCTTGATGAAATCTAGGTCAATGTTGAATATTGGTCATCTTGGGTCAAAACTATAGGTCACTATGTTAAATTATAGAAAAACCTTGTGTATGCCATGGACGTGACATTACAACCAAATCACCATGAAAATTGGTCAGAATGTTTGTCTTTATGATTTCTTGGCAAATTATAAATCTGGATCACCTAGTGTTAAAAACTAGGTCACACTGTCAAATCAAAGAAACACCTTATTAACACTCTGAAGGCCACATTTATTACGCAATCATGTAAATTGGTCCGAATGTTTGTCTTGTCTGCATCAAACAGAATTTTGTGTTTATGATATATAGTTTAGGGTTGAATTTTGGTGACATTGGGTCATAAGTAAGTCTCAGGTGAGCAATATATGGCCATCTTGGCCCTCTTGTTTTAATCATACATGTATTGATTTTGGCAAAAGCTATTTAATTGGAACATTATTGGTACAGTATATTAAAATAAAGTACATGTAACATATATTAAGAAAGCACTAAAAACCTATGTGTTTAGATGTACATTTGTACATGTAATCATGAGCACATGACCTGGTTTTGCAAAAGCGAATTCTACAGGTATTGATTGGTCACCAAACTATCATTTTATTCATTGTTTTATTAAGTTTAGCGCAGAAGTAAGTATATTTGCTATCATTTGTTGAATGTTGCTTATTTAATATTATCTTATAATGGTTGCTTGGCATTGATCCATTGTCTCATCACAAGATCTGCATGATTAAACTCTTGTAGCAAGTTAACAGCAAACTGCTGTGTCTGACATTGTGCTCCAGAGATGACGCGATTTTGCACTACTACTCAACATTCCTCAAATTTCGGCAAAATGCTGCAACTGGTGTAATGTTCTAGACATACAGCAGTCTTGCACTCACAATGGATATTTCTCACTCATAGGAAGACTGGTGTATCTTTAATAATGTCCCAGAGGTACAGCAGTCTTGCATCTATGCTAAATATTTTTCAAATTAAAGCAAAACTGGTGTATCTGGTTTAAATTGTAAAGAGGCACAGCAGTTTGGTTTTCACTCTGGATATTTCTCAATCAAATGAGTGTACCAGTAGTTAATGTAAGAATAGAAAGTAAGATGTGTTTTATTTAGATGAATTGCCTTTTTACCACTTGCATAGTAAAGTACCAAGATCTTGAAATGTAGACATGTTGTGAATTGCAGTATTTGAAACATATGAATAAACTAAAGAAAAGAAGTTTTACAATAAAAATTACCAGTAACAATTGAAAAATTGGAAAATCTGTCATCAAGGAAATTTTAAAGAGATGTGTTTTGTTAGGCTGTAGGCAGCAAAACCCAAATCTCACTGTTGTCAATAATGCCCTCCCCTTAAGACATATTATGTTGTTACTTGTTGATGCAATTTAATTGAGTTATTGATTACAATCAAATTTTCATCATAATCATGCGTTCATTGTATAAATCAAACATAAATCACTTACAAATGTTCATTGCAACCAAGTGTTCATCACAAGAAAGGCTTAGTCACAAACATTCATTTCAATCACGTGTTCATCCAGTCATATTTTCACTGCAATCAAGTTTTCATCACACTCAAACCTTCATCCTAGTCAAGTGTTCATTGCAACCAAGCAATCAGGTTTACATTGCAACCAATCTGTCAAGTGTTCATTGCAACCAAGCAGTCAGGTTTACATTGCAACCAAGCTATAAAGTGCTTATTGCAACCAAGCAATCAGGTGTTTATCACAACCAATCAATTAGGTGTTCATCGCATTACCAAGCAATCAGGTGTTTATCGCAACCAAGCAATCAGGTGTTCATACCAACCAAGCAATCAGGTGTTCATCGCAACCAAGCTGTCAAGTGTTCATTGCAACCAAGCAATCAGGTGTTTATCACAACCAATCAATTAGGTGTTCATCGCATTACCAAGCAATCAGGTGTTCATCACATTCATTTCAATCACGTGTTCATAGCAACTAAGTAATCAGGTGTGCATTGCAACCAAGCAATCAGGTGTTCATAGTAACAAAGCAATCAAATATTCATTGCAACCAAGCTATCAGGTGTTTATCACAACCAATCAATTAGGTGTTCATCGCATTACCAGGCAATCAGGTGTTCATCCCAACCAAGCAATCAGGTGTTCATAGCAACCAAGCAATCAGGTGTACATTGCAACCAAGCAAACAGGTGTTCATAGCAACCGAGCTGTCAAGTGTTCATTGCAATCAAGCAATCAGGTGTTTATCACAACCAATCAATTAGGTGTACATCGCATTACTAAGCAATCGGGTGTTTATCACAACCAATCAATTAGGTGTACATCGCATTACCAAGCAATCGGGTGTTTATCACAACCAAGCAATTAGGTGTTCATAGCAACTAAGCAATCAGGTGTTCATAGCAGCCAAGCAATCAAATATTCATAGCAACCAAGCAATCTGGTGTACAATCCAACCAAGCAACCAAGCAGCCACATGTTCATAGCAACCAATCAATTAGGTGATCATAGCAACCAAGCAATCAAGTGTTTATAGC